>VDFB02388140.1:0-31386 GCA_007258455.2 Sequoia sempervirens | reverse complement strand
TATATTAAACATGGAATTGGCATGCCAACAAGAGTTAAAGAAAAAATTTAATTAATTTGAATTACACAAACAAATTTAAATAAGAACTTTTGCAGGAAAGGTAATGGGTTAAAATGTAAAAAGAGAATTTATTTGAACTTTATAACATTTTAAATGTGTCTTTCTAATAAAGTATGAAGGGAAGAATTTCCATTTTTTGTTTGATATTTCTTGTAGTTGATCCTTATATTGCCTCTAAAGAATGACATATATGTGATATGTTGCTTGTTTATATGGTACTATTAGTTGAAGGTAGGGAATGTGCATCAATTAGTAAGACATGGTTAATTTTTATTATCTCAAATTTTACTACTGATGATTTATAGATTATCATCATCCATGTCATCTTTAGGGGGTGTTCAAGATCCCTACCACTATTAACAAGAAAAATTGGCATGAATTGTGGGTCATCAAGTCCTGACCCAAAAAGAGTGGAATATTGATTAGACTACCCTCACATTTATAAATATTAGCATTTGAACTTTATCCAATGTACTATATTGACAAGCCTATTTTGATCCATAAAATTAATGTGAGAATAAGTTTTGGAAAACATACAAGAGCACCTTGGTATATAATTGTTTGTCCTTAATTTTTGAATGTGAGAAAATCCTTGTTTTCTTTCTATTAGATTATAGAATAGCCTCCCCTTGCTCAACCCACCTCCACCCCCATTTAATCAAGCATGTTTACATGCAATGTATTCATGTAATTTGTCATAAAATATGTGTGGATGAGTGGAACACAACTTTTTCCTCAGTGATAAGGAAAAAAATATTGTGAAATTAGGATATCCTATTTTGAAACATGTGGCTAAGATAAATTCTTGATATTGGAAAAAATAATACAAAAAACAAGTTGAGATGGATCACCACCATGTTGATGGACTACCAATGCATAATCAAAGAGTAAATTTCAAAAATCCCCATAGTCACTTAAAGAAGAATCCAAGCTCTAGAATTTTATAGAATGAAATAATGTAATAGAAAATTGAATTCTCTCCCACAAGAAGACACATGTAGAATATAGAGGTGTTGTGTTATATTTATTTGTTTGATATAATCATGGATTTTAGCTCCTTTTTATTTTATATATGTTCAATATCAATATAAGATATAGTGTCTAAATTTGGCTATTATGATTGAACTATTTTAGGAAAAATATAAGGCATGATGGATTCTCAAAGGAGGAAGAAAATTTTCTTTGAAGTCTCTATGTAAGTGTTTAAAATAAACATGTTATATATTATTGAGATTTTTAGATAAAAATAATAATTTATCTATATCATGATTACATGGCTGGAAGAAATTAAATAATTGTAATGGGTTGGAGTCTTGGATCTCAACCAATAGAGCACATGATATGGCTGGGAACCTCACTCAAAGGAAGGAGTAATACTAGATCATTTTAATAGATTCAATATGGCTGGGTCTCACTAAAGTGAAAATTTGAAATGAATATGTATGTGTGTGTGTGTACATTAATTATGATTTTGTGTTGAAGGTTCATAAGTACAACTAGAGAATAATAGAATAAAAACTATTAGAATACAAGGCTAAAGATAAAAATAATAAATTCTACTAGACATAGAATGAATGTGAAATTCTCTCTAATATCATTCATTATTTGATCTATAATGGAGCATAGCACCCAAAACATGAATGGAAAGAATCTTGAACTCCTTTGATTTTTTATTATACCAATGATTCTACATTTTCTTATAAATTTCACATTTCAAATCTATTGATATGATGAAATGGTAAGTGCTAGATAAAATGTGGTAAGTAAATTCCCACAATAGTCTTAAAATTGTTAGTAGATAATTTTCTACTAAATAAAGTTGTATATATAAATCGGTATAAAGAATCCTATAAATATTGGTTGTAATTATATAACTATATCTCATCATTCCTTCCAATATATATGATAATTAAAAATTATCATTATTATAAAAAATAATACGTGCATTATATCATTGATGTCATACTAGAGAGAATTTCTATTGTTTTCTAGGGATGACTACAATGTCCAAAATTTTACACCAAAAATCAGTTGATGAAAAGACACAAATTTCAAATTTTGACCACCAACACTTGCATAATTCACAAAAGGTTGTTTCCTAAACTTGTACTTCATGAAAACATGACAAAATTTGATCAATAAAATTTTAAGAACGTAGTCAGGTAAATAAATGTTGTGACAATCATGGTCAGGTTCAAGAGGAGACATGGAATCCACATCACTGAGATAGACCTAATTAGTTTTATTAACTAAATAAGTCTTCAACACATAATTCAAGTCACATGCTATGCAATAAAATATATTTCAATATTAATAATAAGAGAAAAAGACCTAAGGGCTAGACCTAGTCCTCAGGGGCTTTTCCCTGTGACCTTGCCTACGTATTGTGTAGAGGCTCCATAGTTTGACAACTTGAGTTCACCTCAACTCATATTTGATTGACCAACAATCACACATTTCACCAAGGTTTAAATCACTACAAATCACAATGGTATAGAAAATACATAAAATGACCAACAATAGTTAATCTACAAGGGCATCTCTTTTTACTACAAAAATAATGGTTAACAATCCCAATTGTAACACTTCTCAAGGGCCACTTGAAAAAATAGGTAACCAAGAATGATTTAGGATGAAGGTAACCATATCATATCTTGAATAGATTATTATAATTGAAGTTGTGGTTTTAATCCAAACCATACAAAGGTCACCATATAACATTATTAAGATTACGAGGTGAAATTTTAATAAGATAATTCACATATTGAATCTTTCTTAGCATTCAACCATCATACACTTGTTTGGCTAACACAAAGGGTGTAACTCTTAGGTTCAAAGATGACTCTACCTCAGTCATTCTCATAACTCAATGACACTGACATACACTAACTCTTCTCTCTACTCCAATTCATATTATGCCTCTATTCTTTTATTTAAAAATTAAATGGCAGACCAACAAGTCTGGCGGCAAAAAATTCAAAATTAGGTTAGGGCAACTCGACGTGAAATTTGTCGTTATCACAGTGCTATTATTTTGCAAGAACAGAAACTATGAAAATCTCTAACTCCAGCCTCTAAACTACTATGGGTTTATTTAAAACAAATAAAATCTATTCTGGTGAAACTGAAAATTCTTCAGCAGTACTTAAATTCTGTGGAAAAATAAGAAGTAGTGTCCGTCTCCCACCTCACCCTAACCATCATAAAATGATAATTATTTTTTATGATTTTATATATAATAGAGGACCAAGAGGTGATATTGTGATGAAGCCCAAGTAAAATAATTAATTAAGATTTTTTATTACGTAATCCCTAAAAATACAAAACTCATATGTCCTGACCACCAACTTGGTCAAATTAAGAAATTTAATTCTCCTTATTTTTAACCCAGAAGGAAGCTGTAAATGACCTGATGTTTCATCCAAAGAGCACTGTTCTAAAGTTGTGAATGCTTTTGAATCAGCCTATCGACTCCAAAACCTTGAATGTAAATCAAAAGAAACTAAATAATAATAATTTATTAAATTCAAATTAAAGTATAATTTATATATGGAAACAGAATCTCCAAAACCCTTTTCGTTTCATCAATTTTGGGTAAAAAAAAGTCATCAGCCACATACCCTACAAATACCCATAATATTGCCACTTTTTGGCCCATCATGATCCTGCACATACTCGGTACACAACCCTTTCTAGGGTCCCTTTTCCACAAAAATTTCCACAGTCAGCTGCCACCCACTTCGGTGAAGTTGGGGATCAGAAAACTTGATAAGGATATCTTAATAACATAAAGGTATATAATCAATTGCAACATGTCATAGGAAATGGGTGTGTCACTGGGTGGTGTTGTAGCGGTGTCATCGGTTGAAGGTAAGGATTTTTCAAATTTTGGTAAGGCGGGAATCTCTACTCCAGGGTCTGGTGTTAATGGAAGAGGTCAAGCTAACATTGGGAGGTTGGCTGGCAGTTTTCTTCCAGATGGGACATCTTGTGGGTCCTTGCCATTGGGTGTCATCTTTTCTCCCTCTGGCAGTCTGGGTTCGGATGGTACTTCTTGTGACAAGGCAGGGCCTAATTTTGTGGCTCTCGAGGCAACTGTCTTCCCTAAAGCTGCTAAGATTGATGTGTCCTCGGTGGATGGTAAGGCGTGGTCAACTTTATTCGGTGCTAAGATTAAAGAGAATAGTTCCTTGCCTCTAGTGGACTTATTTGCTAACTCATCAACTAGCGATTATTCAGTTTCGATGCCAAATTGTATTATTGACATAGGTATTCAAGTACAATGGAACAATCATTGGTTGGTAAGTTTCTAGGACCTCATCCTAATATTGAAATGGTTTGTATGCTGGCTAAAAATAATTTGCATCTAAAAGGCCAGTTTGAGATAGTGGCCCTTGTGAAGGGATTCCTCTTGTTTTCTTTTACTTGGGATGAAGATTTGCTGAAGGTTTTGGTGGGGGGGTTGTGGCTTATTGGAAAATATATTCTGGTGTTGAAGAAATGGGAGGTAGGCTTCTCCCTAAGCTCTTGTTCCTTTGACTCAACTCCAATGTGGGTTTGTTTGCCCGGGCTTCCTCTTGAATTCTAGGATGAGTAGGTCTTTAAAGGAATAATGTCTACTTTTGGACATTTGCTTTCTATTGATAGTCTTACTACTTCAAGGCATAGGCTTGTTTATGCTTAGTTGTGTGTGATTCTGGACCAGGCAACAAATCTTCCTTCAATGATAAAGATAAACTCTAAGTTGGGAGTGTGGGAGCAAGTGGTTGAGTTTGAATCTATCCCTTTTTCCTACTTCCACTACAAGAAGGTGGGGCATTGGGCAAAGAAGTGCCCTCTGAAGCTTGTGGTTCCTCCTTAAATGAACCCGGTCTCTCAAAAGGAGGCTAAAGATTGGAAGGAGGTTTGGAATCGTCATGTTGCTAGGTTTGAAAAGGGCTTTGTTGAGCCTACGGATGAGGTGGTGTCGGAAGGTTCGCCTCTTGGTGACTCTATTGTGTAGATTTCTCTGGTTCTTCCTTTCCCTGACAAGGAAGCTCTTTCTATGGAGGGTGTGGTGAAGGCCTCGTGTGTTGATGAGTGGGTTATTATTCTGGAGGAGGAGGGTGGTGCTGACTCACTGGCTTTCATGGTTGTTGAGCCTGAGAAGGTGACCCCTCTAAAGATGGTCTCTGAGGAGTAGTTTTTGACTTCCATGGAGAAGTTTTCAGATCCCCCTCTGGTGGAGTTGGTCAAAGAGGATTTTTCCTCTGTTGAGCCATTGGTGGATTTGGTTTTCAAGAAGTTGGTGCTCACCTCTTCTGTCATTGATTGTTCTAACTGTAATTTTCAGGAAGAGGAGCCTTGGAATATTGTACATTTAGTCTCCAAGTCTCAAAATAAGAAGAAGCCAAACCCATATGTTGTGGGGATGGCTACTAGAAACCGTTTGAAGCTGGATTGTGGTTCAGAGCCAAGGGGAAGAGGAAGGCCTTCTTTGCAAAAAGTGTCAGAGAGGGTAAGCAAATTGGATATTGATGATGGATCGCAGATTACTCCACTTGAGATGGGCCTGAATGGTCCCTCACAAATTTTTTTATGAAGATCCTCTCTTGGAATATAAGAAGATTAAATAATCCTCATAAATAGGATCTTCTTGCAAACATTGTGAGAGATCACCGACCTAATATCATTTTGATTCAGGAAACTAAGATAAGTGGTAAGAAGGTTGACAAAATTAAGAACAAGTTTTTTAAGAACTGTAGTTATCAAGTTGTTGATTCTGATGGTGCTTTTGGTGGAGTGACAACGTTTTGGAATCCTAAGGGGGTTGTTGGCTCTAACTTTTTTACTTTTGATAATCATGTTGCTACTTCATTTTTTTGCTTCAGGGAAAAGTTCTCTTGGGTTTTTTTGAATATCTATGATCCTAATGTGAAAAGCTCTCGTAAGTAAATTTGGGAAAGGTTGAATACTTTTAAGGCTCAACTCTCTTTTCAGAACTGGCAGGTGATGGGGGATTTTAATACCCCATTAAATGATGCTAATAATTTTGGGGTTTCTTAGGTGGCTGATGATAGTTGTCTTGACCTGGGTATGTGTAGGATCGTGATGGGCCAAAAAGTGGCAATATGTAGGTGATATGATGGCCCATGTGGCTAACGACTTTTTTTTTACCCACAATTGATGAAACGAAAAGGGTTTTTAAAGGAGATTTTCAACTTTCCACCAATATAAATTATGCTTTACTTTGAATTTAATAAATAATTATTATTCATTTTCTATTTTAATTACGACTAAAGTCTTGATTGATAGGTTGATTGAAAAACATCTATAGCTTTCAAATAATCACTTTTTTTAATCCAAAACATGTTTCACATACGATAGGATTAAAAAAATAAAAATTGAATTTAATGAAGTTTTGACCAAGTTAAGGTGGTTAGACATACATTTTTTATATTTTTTAAAAGTTGTAATAAAAAATTCATAATTAATTATTTACTGAAAAAATTACAAAAAGTATGCATCACATTGGGACATGAGTCCTCTACTTATATATAAAATATTATTAAAAAATATTATCATTTTATTGTGGTTAGGGTGGTGAGACAAACACCTACTTATTTTTTCCTTGAAATTTAAGTACTACTGCATTGAAATTTCAAATTTTCACCAAATAGATTTTATTTTTTAAAGAAACCTAGTAGTTTAGTAACTACATTCAATTTTCTACAGATTCTATTCTTACATATTTTTGAAATAATATAGATAACTTATTCAAATTTTTACGTCAAGTTTCCTAAGTTTGATTTTTTTGAATTTTTTGCCACTTAAGGGCACGTTTTTTCCATGATGATCCTGCACATACTCACCTCATGAATTTTATTAATGATAATCTTAAATGCTATATTTGGATTTGGGAGGGGGCATCCTATACTTGGTCCAATAGGCGTACTGGGGATGCTTTGATCAAGATTAAGTTGGATCAACCCTCATTTATCTTGATTGGTTTCACTTTTATGCCTACTCCCTATCTTCTCTTACGAGGCTTGGTTCAGATCATTTCCCTATTTCCTTGAGTGTCGAACCTTTTGGTCATAAAAAGGCTTTTCCATTCAGATTTGAGAAGATGTGTACTAATCACCCAAATTTGCACTCAAAAATTGGTCAGTGGTGGAATATTAATGTTGATGGGTCTGCCATGTATAAAATTGCTAAGAAGTTGGCTTCTGTTAAGTAGAATTTGATTTAGTGGAATAAGGACTCTTTTGGAAGCATCTTTGATGAAAATTTGGATCTTAAGACTAAGTTGGATGTTGTGCAACAAAAGAAGTAGGCTTCTGGGTCTAATTCCATGTCACTTCAGGAGGAAAGTGTTCTTTTGTCTAGTTTGCATAATATTGTGGAAAGAGAGGAGGAATTCTTGAAGTAGAGATCTAGAGCTATTTGGCTTCGAAGTGGGGATAAAAATAATCAGTTCTTCCATCTCACGACTTTGAAGCATAGATCCTCTAATAGAATTTCTAAAGTAGTGGTGAATAATTCTTCTCTTGAGGAGGAGGATGACATAAGATCTGTAGCTCGGTCTTTCTTTGAGGACCTTCTCTTGGATGATCTTCCATTGGATCATGTCAGCCAACAAGGTTTCCTAAATGTCATCCCAAACTTGGTGACGAAGGAGGAAAATAGGGTCTTGACTATCATCCCATCAGATGAGGAGATCAGAAAGGTCGTGTTTTCTTTTGAGGGGAATAAATCTTAGGGGCCAGATGGGTTCCCTATGTTATTCTTTCACTCTTATTGGGAGATAATTTCAAAGGATGTTATCAATGCCAGCAAATAATTTTTTGGAAGTAGGCAGCTTCTTAAGGAATTGAATTCCACTTTTATAGTGTTAATTCCTAAAAATCTTGGGGCTGAGCTCTTTGGTGATTTTAGACCTATTAGTCTTTATAAATCCATTTATAAAATTTTCTCTATGATGCTTGCTTCTAGGTTGCAAAGAGTGTTGTCTAAGATTATCTCTCCATAGTAGAATGGTTTTGTGCCAGGAATTAAAATTTTGGATTATGTTATTATGGTGCATGAAAACATTCATTCTCTTAAATTTAACAAAAATCCTGGTCTTATTTTGAAGCTTGATTTGGTCAAAGCTTTTGATCTGGTGAATTGGAGCTTCCTGAGGATTATTCTCAAGGTGTTTGGTTTTTCGGACCGGGTTCTGCAATTGGTGTGGCAATTAATCTCCTCTCCTTCTTTTACGGTGCTGATCAATGGGTCTCCCTTAGCCTTTTCTAGGAGTTCTCATGGTCTTCGTCAAGGGGATCCTATCTATCCCTTTCTTTTTATCATTATGGTGGAATCTTTGGGAAGATATCTTCTCTAGGCGGTGTCTAATGGGGCCTTCAAAGGTCTTTATACCTCCTCATGCCAGGTTTCTACTCCCATCAACAATTTGTTGATGACACTATTATTCTTGCAGAGGCTTCTATATCTGTGGCTAAGTCTATTTGTCTTAAATCCTTCAGCAATATGAGGTGGCTTTAGGTCAGAAGGTGAGTTTTCCTAAGAGTACTGCTTTTTTTCTTAATACTCCGGAGCATCGTCAATTAAGGATTGCTAGTATTCTTGAATGTGGTATTGGGAGCTCCCATCAACATATTTGGGGCTCCCTCTTTGTTCTAACAGTTTCCCTAATTCCTTTTGGAATAGTATCATTGATAAGTTTAATTCGAAGCTTGCTGGTTGGAAGGGTGCCCTACTTAGCCAAGCAGGCAAAATCTAGTTAATAAAGTCGACTCTCTAGAATTTTCTGATTTATGCCTTAAGTTTGTTCCAAATTCCTAGAAGATTTTGGAAAAATATTGAGGGCATTCAGAAAAGGTTCTTGTGGTCTGGTGTTGAGGAGAAGAAAATATTACACTTGTTGTCCTAGGAGGAGGTGTGCAGATCTAAAATCCAAGGTGGACTAGGCTTGTGTAAGCTGAAAGATTTTGATTCTTCCCTTATGGTTAAATAGTTATGGAACTTTCTTGTGAGTTACAAAGAGTGGATGGTGATATAGTCTTCTACGTACTTGAGGGAAGTGGATAAGTTTAGAGATTTTTTTAGGGATAACTTTGTTCCTTCATAGGGGTATGTCCTTTGGAACCTTATGCTTTGTGCTCGTTCGACTATGGTTGCTGGGTTGCGGTGAGTGTTGGGAAATGGTAGAAGGATCTTGTTCTGGGACAACTGGTGGATAGGGCATGGTCCCTTGAAGGACGGACATTGGGCAGTCCCTTTCAAAGATTTTTGTATCAGGGAATGGGGTGTTTTTGTTGCTGATTATATAATGCAGGGTAGTTGGATTATACTTGATTTGGTAAATAGGTAGCTGAAGCCCCTGTTTGTGTTTCTTTCCATGATTCATATCTCAATGGATTCTCCTGAGGACTTGGTGATTTGTTGGTTGACTCCCAATGGAATTTTTTCTATTTCCTTGGCCTTTTCTTTTCAAACTCGGCTAGTTGGCCCCCCTCCTTTCTGGGGTCATTTGTGGAATGGGAAGCTCCTGCCTAAAATTAATATTCTTTTTTGCCTTCTTTGTCAAGACAAGATCTTAACCATGAATAATCTTGTGAAAATGGGAATGTCTCTACCAAACAGGTGTTTCTTATGTAAAGAAGCCACTAAGGATTGTTTTCATCTAGTGACTAGTTGCAATTATACTTGGGATCTTTAGGCTCATATTTTTCAATTGTGGGATATTGCTTGGGTGTTCCTTGCCTCCTTTGCTGATTTGTGGTCTCAGTGGGTGGCTCCTTCCCTTAATTCGACTCTCTCAATGTTGTGGTCTCTTATCTTGCCACATGTAGCATGGGGATTTTGGAAGGAATGTAACAATAAGGTTTTCTATCAGTTGGAATTGTCACCTTCTAGGCTGACCTTTAAAATCTGTGATGCTATCAGGGAAAATTTCCTTTCTAATTGTCGGTGATCCCATCATTTATCTTGAAGGTGAACATTTCTCCTTATGATTTTACTGTAGGAAAAATATGGAATCTCTCTTGTGACCTCTCTAATCTGGTGAAGAAGATAAAATATCCCAGGGAGGGGGTTCAGTGGAAGGCTCCTCCTTCTGGTTGGTTTAAATTTAATTTTGATGGAGCTAGGTCTTACTGGTTGTGGGGGAGTGTTACGAGATGAGAATGGTAGGTTTGTCTCTATGGTGGCACTCCCTTTGGGAATCTATAAAAACCACTTTGCAAAGGTAGTTGTAGCTTATCATGGCCTCATGTTGTCAAAGAATTTAGGGGTCTCTAAACTTTGGTTGGAAGGGGACTCACTCAACATTATAAATTGTCTTTTGCTAAAGTGTCTGCCAACATGGTCAATTTCTCATCTCATTAATGATTCAATCTCCATCATTAATTCTTTTGATGAGATAAGAATCTCGCATATGTTTAGGGAAGGTAACTTGCTGGCTGGCGGGTTAGCTAATTTGGGAGTGGTGGCTAGAAATAATTGGGATGTATTTAAATCCTTACCACTCAATCTTAAAATCATTTCCAATAATGACCAAGTGGATTGTCTTTAAGGTAACTTCGATATATGGGAAAGACTCTTCATTATTAATTTGAGTTGGTTTATGCATGTTGAGTCTTGGACCTACCCTGTTCATAATTACCATTTATATTTTCAAGAAATCATGGCCTGGCTGCATAGGTTGGAAAGTACTTGGATTGGAAGGCTCACATGTTTTGTGGTATTATTTGCATTGTTTTGTGGTTAGCCAACCTTATTTTACTTTTGAAAAAAATTGTGGTGTTGTTGGGTTCCTACTCTCTGCATGTCGTCATGGGTGGTACTCAATGTAGAGTGGAGTGGAGCTTGTGTGAGGATTTCTAGAGTAATGAAACTATGTGGGAGAGTTTGGAAAAGGGTGGGGTTACCCAATACATGCTGAGACTCCAAGGCCCTAATCCTGAAGCTACAAAGTTTTTTGTGAAAGGATGGAATATCGGGGTTCTACATTATAAAGGTGTGGAGTTCAATATTGATGAGGATTTTTTGGTGGAAGTCACTGGGCTTTCATCTTCTGGGAGGAAATTCTACAAAGACAGAGTAGTTGCTAAGAAATCCTTTAATAATTTCTTCAAATTTGATGAGAAGAAGAAGCTTAGGGAAGTTGGGAGCGGTGGGTATGCCTATAAGTCTCTCAAACCGCTTTGGAGGGATCTTGTGCTGGCTATCATGCATTTCTTCACTTTGGAAGGTAGGTTTTTTGTTGTTTATAGCTACCACTTTATGCTTCTGAATCACTTCTATAACAAGGTGTTGGTTTCTTTTCCTTTTTATCTCTTGTTGTCCATGGAAAAAAATATTGAGGATCACCGCAAAAACCTTAAGAAGGGCATTCTTCATGAAGGCCTTTTGAATATCTTGTTTGCTCATATTAAGCTAAAGTTAATCCCTATTTCTCCTAAAACCCTAGCTCACAAAAAGGGGTTTAAGAATTTTGGCTATGAGATAGGTGATTCTACAGCGAAATGGGAAGGTAATTCTAAGGATGAAGACTCAGATTTTGATGAAATGTTTGTGGAGGATGGGGGGTCTAAGGAGGGGTTTGAAGCTTCTAAAGCGTGGTCTAAGGGTTATGAAATGGACATTGAGTTGAGGGAGACTATGGTGTAGTCTAGGAAGAAGAGTGCTAAGGGGAAACCTAAATTTCCCAGGAAAGAAAAGTCTTCTATTAAGAGAAAGGTGTAATTGTTGAAAGGTGTTGAGCATCTTGGTTCTGGTGTGAAGCCTCCTCTGAATCTTGGGAAGGTTGGTGTGGTGGAAATCTCCCCTACATCTGGTGCTCAGGGTACTAAAAATGTGGGCGTTGTGGAAAGCGCCCCAGTTGTGGATAATAGTCCTGGTGTGGGTAAAAACCTTCCTGGGTTCATGCCTATGGATGTTGAGGGGTTTGAGTGCTTTAAGTGCTCTAAGGAGATTGAACCTAACCAGGGTCCCCTTGACTCTTGCAGGTTAAAGGGTATGCGATGAAGGAAGAGCGGCTAGAAGTCTTGACAGATTTCGAAAAACTTTCCATACAAGCACAGGGTTAAGGTGGAGGTGGTCGAAGTGGAGGATTCACTTGTTGAGGAGGAAGAGGAGCATTGGGAAGTCCTTGGTCAAAATTCTAAGCTGAATGCCGAGCTTCCTGTCAATTGGGATGAGGTAAATATGGGTATGTTTTGTAAGATGGATGAGGATGGGACACGTAACTTACTTTCTCTGGTGAAATAGTTGTTCTCATAAGTTAAGGAGATCAATGTCTAGGTAAAGAATTGGGAAGATTTTTGTGTTGTGTTGGTCCATAGCAATCAGAAGGAATGGGCGATTAAAGGTAAGGTTAAATCCATGAATGTAATGCTTGATAAATTGGTTGTGGATGTTGATCGCCTAGGTATAACTCATGAGGAGAGGATTTCCTCTTTGGAAATGATGGTTCATAAGACTTATGAGGAAATAATTGTTAATATTGAGGACAAAATTGGTAAGCTATGATTTGAAGACTATAGTGAACATTAGCAATAATTCCTTGAAGTCAACTGCTAAGGGACTTTTGGTTTTAAACGAGAAAGCCTTGAAATGGACTGGTAAACCCCTGAAGCTAGGTGAAATTGAGAAAGATGTTGAGGATGTGAATTGTTTGAACTTGCTGGAAAAGAATGCGGATTATACTCCTAGTATGGAAAAGGATGTGGAGGCAAGCCCATGTTTGAGGAAGAGGAGTAATATCAAGAAGCGGTCTGCCATATCGTTTGATGAGCTCAGGGATGTTATGGAGATGTATGAGGGGGTCATTGAGGAAAATTTGGCCTCGGTTAATTTTCTGGAAAAGATGTTGTAGTTGTGTTGACTCTTTTGCTTGATCAATCTAGGTGCTAATGTTTTTGTTGTTGGTTTGTTGACGGGTTTCTTTGGTTATTTTTGCTGTCAGCATTTTGGTTTTTTGGGCTACGGGTTTTCTCAGCTTAGTATTTTTTGCAACATATCTTTTTAAAGAGTTTCGGGGCCCCTTCAAAACTTTCTTTTCCTTATCAAAAACATAAATTTATAGAATCGATCTCTAAAAATTTGAAAAATATTAGTCATGCATAATATGAGCTAAATCTATGTATTAATGTAAGAATGTATTATAGTGATCCTTGCAATAATATCTTATATTTTCCTTATTGAACTTATGTTGATCAATAAGTGGTTGAAAGATATTCAAGGGAATCTTGCAATATAATTCCCTTGCTAAAATTTGAATATACGAAGTATTAAGGCTAGGAAAATTTAATACTCAATTTATAATTTCATATTGCTTACTTTCTAAGGATCGTGTTCCATCCTAAGAATCCCTTCAAAAATGTACAACTTTTATAAAGGTAGTTTATTCATAAATAATGCTCATAATGAATACACAAAAAATAATGTTTTGACTTAATATCTATTCTCTTCAAGGAAGCAATCCTAGTTAAGTGAAATTTCCAATGACCATCTCTAACCACGAGATTAGCAAGAACAATGATATAACTCAAAAGAATCAAACTTTCTCTCCACCTGACCATATCGGCATCATGAAGCCTCATGAGCTCTAGAAAAACCCCCAAGCAAGAAATCTTTTAGCCCCAAGATGATGAAATGGGGTCTTCCATTCAGATAATATAAAATGGTATTTCAAGACAAGATTTATCTAAGTAACTGTCAAGCAGTGCCATGAGTGTGATACTCAAATTTTTCTAAACAAAGCATTCCAACACCCATTATTCTTACCAGTTATTATGTATCAAAACTTATTTATAAAGTACTATTACTGATGTTTGAAGACCAAGAAGGACATAGAAACCCAAGCTCTATTCATTTAGGGATGACATTAAAATCCCCATACGATGGCTTATGAACAAGGATTTCCCTTGAGACAAATATAATGGTCGATGGAAGCCAATATTCTAAACACGGTCCCCAAACACTCATGCGTACGATCTAAGTATAAACAGAAACTCCCAAATATTACCTGAATAAAACAATACATGAAATACACAACCAACACCCCCAATACACACAATAGGTTCCACATGCAAATGCTTCTATATGTAAAAAATACTAGGTGGGTATGCTTAAAACTAGCTAAAGATAGACTCCCATACCTGCATAAATATTCTCCAAGGACCCAAGGTGGGGTCTTGAACCTTTGATTATGCCACATAAATCCTTTGTCCACGATGAAACCCCATAAAGGACTTCATACATATAATAAATCTGAAATGGCAATGTGATTATGTGCCTTCTAATCTCCATCACTTAGAGAGAGAGTACCATCCTACCCCCTACCTTGTCAATTTCCTCTGGCTTCCTTCTCCCTCATTTTTTGAAGCTCCTAAAATCCTTCCTGTCAAAGTAAAAAAAAAACACCCTCTTTTCTTCATCAACAAGCTTCCACCCCTCGAGCCATACACCTCTATCAAAATTCATTGCACCTGCAATTTCTGGTGTATCCCAATCTAGGGTTTGTTTTGCATTAATGCCATCTTCTTGTATCATCAACCTCTTCTAGATTTGATCTTCCTTTAATCTTGTCTCCTTGTTTGTTCAATCCCCCAGCTTACATAGCCAACCCTTGGCATCCATTTCCTTACTTTGCAAGAATGTCACCTCGAGCTAACATATCACTTTTTCATGCCCTAGCTCTATTTTCCTAGCTTTTGAATGTAGGTCATTGATCTTAAAATTCATGCCATGATCTAGCATATCCCATTTATATTTCTTGCTTTAAAACACCACTGCCTGATTTGACCTACTTTAATATTGACCATAGATCTCAATTGATTCACAACAACGATGTGAATCAAGTGAAGCAATCAATTCTTTCCACATGTCACTATCTTGCATACCTATATTGGCCAACCCAAGTTAATGCAAGAATTCATGAAATAGTAGGATTACTCCTTCATTCATGCTTGTCGAGGGTTGGGGATCGCTAATCCCCTTACCTCATTTTTAACATGCATGGAAGAACCTTAGAAGCAAGCTCAGACACCTAAGTTTGAAGCTCCTTATGCCTATCAGGGTTAATCCTTCGGCCTTACCCTTTACCATTTGCCTCCCTTTTCACAATTGAAAACTAACACAGTAACCTTTGAAAAATTGAAGCGTGAAACTTTGAATAGTGCTTTAAGATGTTGAAGGTTGGTGATTGCTAATTCCTCTTGTCTCATTCTTAAAGTGCATAGTTGATCTTAACAAGCAATTCTAAACACATATGTCTAGTGCTCTTTACACCTATCAGGGTTTGGCCATCAGCCTTACCCCTTACCTTTTTCCTGCGTTTACTCCATCATAAACATTCCCACCAACCTCTGAAATATGCATAAGTTTGTTGGATGTCAAGGTTTTCTCTTCCACCTTATCGCTTTCATGCCTTTGTGTTTAGGTGTAAGACAACTTGCCAACCTGCGATGCCTGAAAAAAACCTTTGCAAGCATTGCCAAACTTAACCCTTTCAAGTGTTGGCCTTTGGACATTCTTCTTATTGCATACTTAACAAACTGCTAATGCATAAGCCCTAAGGTCGAGTTTGTGAACACCAAAGCCATTTTGGGTGTTAGGGTTCACCCTTAACTCTTACCACTTACTATCCTTTTGGTAAGGCATAAGCCTTCGTACTGAACTGTGATGCTCGAACGTTTCTTTAGCAAGCCTTAACCATTTTGAGTATCAGCCTTTAGGCTCTCTCTTATCACTTACCTACCCTTTGGTAATGCATAAGCCAACCTTCCAATGTCTGATACCCAACTCCTTCCCAGGCTTAACACATGAAAAATTCCTTTTCCTTTGTGCAATTGGTACGAGGTATGGTTGAAGTCTAAAGTCCAAAACCTTTCAGACTTTACTCATACTTCATTTCAATGAGGCATTCAGTATGAGGTAATTTTGAATCCTAAAGTCCTCTTGCAGTTTCACGGGAAAAGCAGTCGGGTCCACCATGGATCTTGCCGATAGCAGGGAAAAAAATATATTGAGGCTCTAAACTTAGTAAAAATTAACAGGACTTCTCTCCATTTATAACAGGTGTAAGAAGAGAAGGTTATCATAACCCTATTGGGGACTCACGAAAAATTCCCTAACTTAGACAAAAATTTGAAATGACTTGACTTAAACAAACCATTTAA
Source organism: Sequoia sempervirens (assembly GCA_007258455.2). Classification (NCBI taxonomy): domain Eukaryota; kingdom Viridiplantae; phylum Streptophyta; class Pinopsida; order Cupressales; family Cupressaceae; genus Sequoia; species Sequoia sempervirens. The sequence goes on along the minus strand of VDFB02388140.1, from coordinate 15,157 downwards.
AGGTTACAATGATGTTTTTAGGTGTCGACACACTTTGGGACTTCAAGAAAAAAGATGAACCTCAGACTATAAGTTATAATGCCTTAGAAAAAGGAAAGGTTATGAAAACTTGGGCAGCGACTGACAAAGTTTCGATAACTATCAAAAAGACCGATGACTTCAAGAATTAGCCAAATTTTGGGTAAGTGTCAAGAAAAGGAAAGGTTATGAAAACCTGGGTAGTGACCAACGGAGGTTTCAAAACCTTTATAAAATACTGAAACTACTTTACTTCAACTTGTGCAGATCATATAAATGTTAAGAAAACATCTTGGGACACTTACATGCCTTAAGAATGCACTAAAGACTAACTTTAGAAGACAAATTATGATATGTTAGATGGGAGCAAGGTTATGACAACCTAGTCAAGGACCGATAGAGTTATGAGAATCACCAGAAGTATCGAAAATTTTTAGACTTAGTACATTCTTTTCAATGTTTCTTTGAGGCATACGATATAGTTTATGAATGAAGCCCTATGTCTGATCATCTACAACATAGAGTAAGTCGCAACCTCAAAGTCTGAAGCTCGATCGGACATAGTTGAAAAATACTAACTCCTTCCTTCTCAAGAAAGTTGATAAGGGGGAAAATAGGGTTTACCAAAATGAATAGCTCAAGATGAAAAACCACTACACTTTTCACCCTAATATTATGTGATTTTTCTGTGTCATAAGATGCCAATAAAAATAAAAAACTAACCCTAACTATTATAGAAACTATGAGGGGAGTTTTTAGAGCTTAAAATGGTGTTTACCTTACTACAAGAAGCTTATTTTTAGGGAACAAAGGACTCATTCGCCTTTAGTGGCGAATGGGTCCCTATTAGGGTTCCTAAAACTGAGATCTGGGTTATTTTCCTTATTGTATGCACTCTCATATCCTCGATTGTTAGCTCCAAAAAACTTGTATCAAATTCTGGAGCTTCAATTCTTTGTTCTTGCACTATGAAGGTCAATTTTATAACTTGAAAACTTTGACAATTTTTCTCTAAACTTCTTCTCCACTTGATCTTCAACCTGTAGATTTGTAAACACACACTCAAGGGAAGAAAATTTTTTTTATTGTTAGTGAATAGGGGTTTTCCTAAGTCAAACCCCTTGTAGGTAATTAAACCAAATGATGAAATAATGAAATTGAAGCATGAACATGAAATGATGCAATGTTGATACCTTGGAGGTTGTCTTGGAGTAAAAGTCTACAATCTAACATGAAGTGGCCATGAAGAATATAGATCTTGATCCTTGAATAAGATGTAAACAATGCTTCAAGCAGACCTTCAATGCTGCATCCACCTCTTAGCTCAATATCAACACATGGTGTGGAAACGCATATTCTCAGGACATGATGAAATGATCTTGAATTTGATGCTAACAGGACTCTTGATAATCTACCTTGAAATTCCTTCCTTTGAAATGCTCTATAATACTCTTGTGAATGTACTCTTATGATAACTTGAACTTTCTAGGAGAAACATTGTGAATTAACCCCATATTTATACTAAATCAGGAGATTAACCCCAAAATTCAAATAATTCAAGTTGACACCAAATCTGGAAATGAATGTTATTAAAATCCCAATAGAAATAAATCCAAAAAGGGGGTCCTTACTAAGGGAGGACTCATTCACCACCTAGGGAAAATGGGTCTTTGCACAAGTTTCCAAGACCATACCTTTAGGGAGTGAAATAAGATAAAAAGCCCATGTCAAATATGAAAAGAAAGTGGGGTCCTATAAAGGGAGGACCCATTCGCCACCTAGGGTGAATGGGTCCTAGCACCAATTTCTAGGACCTCAAAATTTCCCAACCAAATGTTATGTAATTTGAATTATGGGTGTCGAGATAGATCCTCAGAAGGTGTCATAAATAAGGCTTAAATTTGAATTAAAGGGGCTAATTAACTCTAATTAACCACAATTAATTAAGAGGTTCCTAGATAAGTGTGAAATTGTGTTCTAAAACTTTAAAACACCTAAAAAATGTTACAAATTAGGTACATTTTATTAAAAATGGGCCCAAGATCAATGTGAATGTGTACAACACATTACAACATTAAACCTAGGAAAAATTAGGTTAATCCAATGGCAATTATTCCAAAATCAAGTAAGGAAAAGGGATACATTTTTCGTTACTACAAACGTGATAAGAGGTAAGCTTGAGGCTTGATGCCCAAAATTTTTCAACTCTTCAAGGCTTGTTGTAATGACACCCTAAGGCCCATGAATCCTTCTCCCTAACATCCTTATGAAGCCCTTTTGACCTCAAACAACAACTCCTTAACTGATAATACTCAGATCTTCTTCTGACCTTAAAGAGGTGCCCCTTTTAACATCAATGACAATCATATTGCAAAAAAAATAATCTATCTATAGCTATGTCTAGACATCCCTATCAAATCAACTCACTATTAACATCACCCAATTTTAAGTAAAGGTATGATGTTCTAATCTAAGTGCATATCATAATTCCACAATATGACACAACAAAATAGTAGTATAGACTCTAAACTCTTTGTCTTTCCTTATTTACTTGTTATCTTAATTTCTCTAAGTTAAGAAATACCATAGGGATTGAATATGCACCTGCTATTTTTACTAAAACCTTTAAGGCTCCTTTAGTGACTTTAGTCATAATATTTGATATGAGGAACCTAAAGTGAATACTAAAGGAGGCATTCACAATCAACATTATTCAAATTATAAGAAAGGAGTGTTACTACAAGTGGACCTTAACAACACCATAAAGCATGACAATTTATAGTATCAATCATTGTAGATTTAGTCATTTACCTTAATAGAAGCATTCACATAATAATTTAACTAGTCTACTCTTAGAGTTGAATGACTAAAAGTACAATGGCACTTCAAACACAACTGGATCTTGTATCAACTAAATGATACACTCTTAATCTACATAGTAGAGTAGCATAAGTTTAGAGTAAAAGGGGTTGTGACTACAAATATAAAGGGAGGGGCCTTACAATGAAAATGTGTAAATTGAATGCATACATGGTTTCCTTCAAAAGGAACAAGTCAACAAAGTTCTTGATAGGGAAAAAAAATCATTTAAATATAAATCTCCAAAATTATAGAAAACTATTACATTTATCAATTAGCACTAATCTAATTGAAAGTTGATTTCCAAAAGGATATAATTTTCCCACATTAATGGTATATTAAATATACACTTACACAAATCATTCATAAAGTTGAAATACCTACTAAAAGAAGTTTTATTTTCAATTTTAATTTTGTTAAATTACAACATACATTACAATTTCCAACCTATAGTGTCTAAGGATTAATTAAAATAAATAAAAAACAATTTAACCCACCTACATAGAAAATTGAGTCCAATAATAAATTCTCCAACCCCACTTTCGTAAGGTTTTGTGTATTTGATGTATTGTCAATAGTGATGGAAATTTCTACCCTCTAGCCTTATTTTAATTCCTTCTATCCTTTCTTTCATAAATTATTTTTACCCTTGATTAATTCTTGATGTTATATCTTCTATTATTCTGAAGTACTCACTTTCTTTGAGGTATTATTGATAAAATTGCTCTTAAATGGCTAAATTATGGTACTATGTGTAGTGTAGGAAAATGCATACCCTTGCATTTTCACACTTTTTTGGGTCCGCCTCGCTTTATTTGTCCCTATTTATGTCTTAATTGGTCCTATTTTGCATCCACAAGCCTAATAAATCATATCTTTTTATGGCTAATCCCAACAAACATCAAAGGGGAAATGATAATTTAATGATTCTGGCTATGTGTCCCTAACTTTTGGGTTGGGACTAAGATGCCACCTAGGGCATCTTTGTCCCCTAAAGGTCTTGGGACCCTAATTTCAAGTGCACATTAAATGGGCCCATTTTTGGAGTCTATGCCCCAAGCTTCATGCCCTGATACTAAGACGTCACCTAAGGCATATTTGTCCCCCTTAAGGTATTTTCCAGGATTTAATTTCAAATATTGGCATGGGATTTAGCCTCCTTTAATTAATGATTTCATATGTCGGCTTGTTGTGGTGTAATTTTAGGATATTGAGCATAGATAAGTACAAAATAAAAGGTTCCTTCATTCATTTTCAATCAAGACTTTTGTGAGATCATTCCTAATAGCATAATTTAGTTCACAAGAGCATTCAAGAGCAATTCATCAAGCATTTGGAGCCATCATCAAGATTCAAGCATCATATCAAAGATATTCTTGCATCATGTGTGTTTTTGAGCTAACATTTGTGATGTAGGGTTTTGATTCAACCAAGCAATTCAAGTCAACATCTATCAAGCATTCAAACATTTCAAGATCTATATTCAAGCTATCCATTTCACACAAGTTCGTAGATTTCATAAAAAGGGTTTGGTGAGTTGTAACATTACATGTTGTTCATTCATCATTTCCCTTCATTATTCTATTTCATTTAAAGTTTTAATTACCAACAGGGGGTTTGACCAAGGAAAACCCCCATTCACTAACAATAAACAAGTTTTTCCTCTCTTACATGTTTGTGTTTGAAGATTTAGATTGAAGACTTGAAGATCATTTGAAGTACAAAGTTGTAAAGTTGCAAAGTTTCATTGAAAAGTTTTCATTTTCACGGAGACTCACCTACAGGTCAGATCCAGAAGTTTCAGAACCTAAAATTAGAGAAGAAGGAAGTGCAAACATTGAGCCTCAGGATAACTTTTGGAGATTCCAAAAATTTAGATCAGGACTAAGTAACCACCTAGTGCGTCTTAGTCCTCCAAGTGGAATTTTGCATTTCCCTCAAAAAACAATAGTGGAACTAAGTCAATAGTAAGGGCGTCTTATTCCTCCCTAGCATATTTTGACAACATTTTTGCATTTCCAGAATCCTCATCACATTTATAGACTTCCCAGGTACACACATCCTAACTTGTTGTTTCTTAATTTCTTCATTTGCATTCATTATTTGGCTTGCATTACTAGGTTTTTTAAGTTGAATGTTAAAGTGTCTTTTCCAAGATTTTGCTTAGTGGTGAACCCCTTGAATCCTAAAAAAATCCCCCTTCCTAGGTCTCATTTGTTGATAATTGACTCACCTTTGAGGTTGATATATAGTCAATCCAATTTGGGATCCTAGGACATATTTGAGTGACAATTGGAAAATAGTGGTACATCATCAACATCACACATATTTTTCTTATTGTTCATTTTGGTAAACTCGACATTTTAGAAAATTCATTCACTTTCTAATTTGGATTTCATTAAAATCCTAAATCTAGCTTGCATTCATTCTTGCATTGCATCTTGCATTAGTGAAAGTGCATCTAGGGTTTCTCATATTTGGATTAGTGAAAACGCATATAGGTTGCATTTTTGCTTTCTTGCATCATTTTATCTCATTGAAAAACTAAATAGTGCATTGTCAATCATCCTAATTGCATTTAGAAACATTGTTATTGCATTCAAAATTGAAAAAATTGCATTCAAATTTAGATTCAATTGCTTTTCATTAGTTACTTTTTCTTTCATTCATTTGCCCAGTTTTCTATTTCTAAACATCAGTTCCCTAGGTAGGCAACCTAGGAAAACTATTATCAACTCAAATTTTGTTGTTTTTCTCAAAAAAACCTTTACTAGGACTAAAACGCCCTTCCTGGCATCCTAGTCCCTTTGTGGGGTTTTGGCTCAGAACCTTGTCTGTGTTGTTTGCTTTCTTTTTCACTTTGTAGAACTTCAAAATTTCACCAGTAGGACCAAGATGCCCTTATTGGTGTCTTAGTCCCTGTTGACTTTGACTTTACAATTTTCAATATTTGAAATTGATTTTTTGTGCTTTTGTTTTTTGCCATTGGTTATTTCTTTTACTGGGTTGAATTTTTGTTTCATGCATTTTAATAAATCTAGCTTAAAGTCTTCATGTCCTACATTATTCAATTCCAAATTTTTATTTACAACATTTCATCTTTTAGGTTGTTGCATAGTGTAATCAACAAATTACCTTGTTTTAAATCTAAAAATTGTATTTCATTTCATGTTATAGAATTGCACCTTATTTACTTTTCCATGATAACATGTTTTCTTTCAAGAGATGTGGCTTTGATGTGGTTAAAAATAGATTGCATAAGTACAACATCCCCTCTTATGAGTTCAATCTAGAGTACAACAATGAGGTCATTAAGAAACATGTTACTCATCCTTCTACTATCTTTCATAGTTATGAGAACATCTTAGAGAAAAAGGAATAAACAATTGACATAATCCTTAATATTACATTTCCTATTGGTGAGGACGATATAATACAAGAAGATACAAGTATAGACAATCATGAAAACCATAATTGTTCTTCTTGCGATACCTCTCCTACTAGAGACAAAGGCATCTTGGTGCAAGAAGACACAATCATTGCGGATCCTAAGAGTCTTGATTGTCTCTCTCCTCCTCCCCCTTGGAAATATAGTATGATGCAAGAATATAATATCATTGCAACCACTTTTCTTATCTCAAATCCATCTCTCAACACCTCCCCTAATTGCAAGAAGGCTTTAGTAAAAGAGGATACAATCATGAATGGCCATGAAAATAAAATTTGTCAAGAAATTTGGATTGAAAGTGATAACCTTATCTCTCTCCTTCCTAATGTCCCTAACATTTGGAAAGACCTATTTGAACAAAATCATTTAACTATTTGTAATCATGAAAACCATAGTAGTCCTTCTCTTTATGCTTCCCCTATTAGTGATTAAGTTACTTTACACGACATAATAATGGAGTGATGAACCTTTTATTTTCCTCTCTCCTAAAAGCTCTCCTACTAGGGTAGAAGTTATGACACAAGAGAATGAGACCCTAGAAAACAAGAATGAAATCACCAGAAATTAGGACAATCACATCTATCCTTCTCCTAATATCTCTCCTAGTTATGAAGAAGATATTTCATTGTTAGAAGATCAAAGCTATGAGAGTCACAAGAATCTTACTTTCCTCTAGCTCCCTCTAGAGAAAACATTATTGAACTAGAGAATTCCATTGATCATTCCCCTACTTGTGATGAATTCATTTTGGAAAAACCAATCCTTGAATGTCAAGAACATTTGGTTTGTAGTTCTCCTAAAAACTCTCCTACTAGGGAAGATGTCATGGTGCAAGAAAATGAGAACATTGAAAATAGTAATTCCTTAAATGAAGATGATGAAATGACAATAGACTCCCCTTCACTAAGACATCATGAAAATTCTTCCAAGGTTATGCACATTAGATACCCCTTGGAGTACTCTCTCGAGCCTAAACCTATCATTTATCCACCCTCTCAAAAACCACAAGTTCAAAAAAAATCTGTCCTTATCCTCGAATTACCTAAGAAAAATGTTTCGTAGTGGGTGAGTTACAATATTGTTGCTCATACATACAACACTAGGAACAATCCACAACCAAGACAAACACCTTCAACATCCCTCCCATTTCCTAATCCTATCTTACTAGGTCCCCCCCATTTTCCTTGACAAAGTGGAAAGGAGTATGATCATTTTGAACTTAAGAATACTCCCGCAAAGATATCCCTCTAGGACTTAATTCAGAATTCACCTAATTATCACACTATGCTTCAAATAGTCTTGCAACAAGTTGTGGTTCCCTCCAGTGCAAACCCAAATGACATAGCAGCAATGATTCAAGGAATAAATGTTGACATTGTTTTCCACCAAAGTGAGCTCCCTCCTTTGGAAGTGCAAAAACAACATGATGCTTTCATTATCATAGCTTAATAAAATAGCACATGGATAAAATGAACCCTTGTGGACAATGGCTTAGCCTTAAATGTGTGTAGTGCAAACCTTTTAGATAAGCTTGGTGTTGATAAATCAAAAATCCAACCCGGCTCTTTATGTATTAGTGGCTTTGATAACGTGGGAAAATGACCACTTGGGGAACCTGATCACATTACCTATTAAATTTGACAAAGTTAAATTACAAACCCCAATCCACGTTATTCCTAATGATCTTTCATACAATATTCTTCTAGGCAAACCATGGATTCATGAGATGCAAGTTGTTCCAGGCTCTACCCTTCATTGTATCATGAAATACATCTACAACAACAAATTTTATACAATCGAAGTCGATCCTGAACCATACAGTTGTTTGAACATTGAGAAAGGTAAAGAGAACCCTTTGAAAACATTGACACCAACTACACAAGTAGAACCCATGCAAGAATAACAAAAAGAGAGATGTCCTAAACCATTCATAATGATATCGCTAGATGATTTGGGATCATTGAATTTTGAACCAACATTCATGGGAGAATACAAGATCATAAACAAAGATTCATACATGGGAAATGAAAAAGCGACAATGTCAACAAAAAATTTGGAAGACCCTTCAAAAGCATCCACCTCAACCACTTTAGAAGAAAAATCAAATTACACAACAAAATTTGATGAACTTAATCATGAACAACCACCAAATCCAAAAGAGATGAAGAAACTTTATGGAAAAGGTTATGAAATGATGAAACAACTTGGTTATAGTGGAAAAGGATGTGGTGCTAGAGAACAAGGTATTCATGTCCCTATAGAACCTCAAACGTAAGAAAAGACTAGTGGTCTTGGTTATTGTCCTTTGATAGAAATAAACAAGCCTTCACCTAACATCAACACTCTTACAAAATATTCCTCTAAGCGGACTTTAACAATAGTGCATCCTGAATTGATAGAAACTAGTGGTCTTTATTGTTATCATTTGAAATAAATAGAGAAGTCCTCACTTAACATCAATGTCATCACACAAAACACTAATGATTTGAATTAGTTAGATTTTACACCTTCCTTTAAAGAAGAGAAAAAAATCTCGCAATCTAAAGAGTCTTGTGTAAGAATGACATCTTGTACTAAGAAAGAGATATCTTTGTCACAAAACAAAGCAACATCTCCTACTTTTGATCAAGAAAGTATCTTGTTGAGACTCCTCCAAGATCGTTTGATATCCCTCCCTCCAAGAACATGAAAGAAAATTTATTACAAACATTCATTTTATGCATATCATAGATTTCATGGTCATTCTACTAATGAATGTAGGGATTTAAGTGATAAAATTCAACATCTTAAGGAGTGCGGTGCTCTTCCTTATGTCGGGGCACCTAATTTTTCGAATTGATACTAATTTTTACTTTAGCATTCATCTGATCAATTATTTTGGCTCATACTTGTCTTGCACTAAGTGGGGGCAAGGGTTTAGGTAGCCTTGTCCTCGTATGTCACCTGTCATTGCCTCTTTTGGCTAGTTGACCACCTTCCATGTATATGTAAGAGCAAGCTCGAGATGTGGACCACATGCCTTAAGTTGGCTCCCACATGACGTACTGAGTTATCTTTAGAATTGTATTTTTTGGGGCAAACCTTCCATATTGTTGCATGAAGTAGCTTATTGGAAACACATGATGGCATAGGGATTTCCAAGTAAGCTCTCATGCCTTCTTCTACTTTAGAGCAATTTCTCACAGTAATGGTGTTATCAATCGCTTTAAAGTGGGGGCATACATCAACACTCATGTTTCATTGTGCAATTTTCTTTCTTCTTGCGATGTGTTCCTATCTTGGTGGTGTCATTGGATTTGATTTCCTTTGAGAGCATGATATTTCTTTGAATTGTCCTCTCTTGGAGACTTTAAGCACAATGTTCCCTAAGAAGAGACATTGCATGAACTGAGCAAAAATCCCTTTTAACATCCCTCTTTCTTATTATGCACATTTTCTTTTTGTACCTTATTAAACTCATGGAGGTATGACTTTGATATGGTCCCTTGGGGCTCACCTAGTGAACAACTAGCTTCACTAGCCCTTGGAGCATGCATTTTCTTTCTTTTGTCCTTATCAAAGTCATGGGGTATGAATTTGATATGGAACTCTTGGGGCTCACCTAGTAGACTCCTAGCTTCACTAGCCCTTGTGAGCATGTGTTTTTTTTGCATAGTGGGTAGTGTGTTTGGCTTGTAAACCTTTTTGGAAAAATAGCCTAGACCCGGTCCACAACGCATTGGATGGCTAGTCAAAGCTTGATCCATTGCATTTTTATTTTCTTTTTCTTTTTTCCTTTTTTCCTTTTCTATCTTTGATGGTGTATGCTTGTGATCGGATTATGGCTTCATATGTCATCCGCAAGTGTGTTCCTTTGTGCCCATGTTGGTTTGTCATAAGCTCTTGATCTTGGGAGCTTGGCCACCCTCTTGGTTATTGCCATCCTATCTTACTATCATTGGTACATTTGAACCCCTCTTGATTATGTGGTTGGCTACTTTAGTGTGAGTTTGAAGCGATTTCATCCTCTCACTAAAGTGGGGGATAAATGTAGTGTAGGAAAATGCACACCCTTGCATTTTCACTTTTTTTTTGGCCCTCCTTGCTTTATTTATCCCTATTTATGTCTTAATTTGTCCTATTTTGCATCTAGAAGCCTAATGAATTATATCTTTTTATGGCTAATCCTGACAAACATCAAAGGGGATGATGAGCTCAAAATATGCTCATAATTTGAATATTATGATGTATTTTTAACTCTTTGATTAAAGGCTTTTTATCTAAAATCGGGTAGTATTCGGTAGCAACACATTCCTATATTCTTGCAGCTTAACATCTCTATGTGTCTATATTAATTGCCCTATTTCACCTCTCGAATGACTGATATAATGCATGTGGTTTTTGGATAATGAAATGGATTTAATATGTGATTAATGAATGTGTATCGTGTTATTTGCCACGCGTGCTTTCTTTCACTTATGTTGCCATGTGCATCACAGGTTGTTGAAGGAAGCATGAACGAGTCAAAGCACAATAGATCTAAGCCCTGCAGTAAAGTCCATTTCCAGCACGACATTGAGGAAGTTGTTCCAGCAAAGACTCTCTGACCGGGTCATTGGGAGGAAATATAAATGATCATTAATCTAGGAAGAGTGGAATACTAAATTCTCTCTGAATCGTGTTGAATAGATATGCCTTCATTTATGAGAAGTTTGTTCCTCAGTTTCAGGATGCATTTATGTCCACGTCTTTCACTGTTAGAGTTAGGTAGTTAGTTGCTTTTCTAATATAAATAAGTGTTCCTCCTGCGTGAGTGAGAAATAGAGTGTGTTAAAGTTAGTATTATAATGAAAAATAGTGTTTTGTGTTAGTCTTCTTACAAGCAGAACAATCAATGTATATGATTCCAAGTTTATGAATAAAAGCTGATGAAGTTTTGAGTTCAATTCTGGCATAAACTGGTTGATGCTTGCTAAGGGGGCCCACTTAGTGAGTATCTGTAGTTAGTTATTTATCTCCTATCGATTAAAAGTTAGATTTCATTCTTAAAGGTTTCAGCACAAACTCAGTCTTATATTGTTCTTGCAACATCCAGAATCCATCCCTGTGTTTGTTCCTGTAGCATAAGGCTAGTTCATAGTTTGTTTCTTAGTAATAGATGTCATGATTTCTGCTTTTATTAAGTTATGCTTAAGTTAAGAAGACTTTACATTACATTCCTGCAGCCTAAGTAGAATTCCTTCCAAGCATTTATTTTTGGTAAACTGTGACTGAAACTGGTTCTTAGTGCATATACAGTGCCGCTCCATTTCAATTATACGTTCCCTGGTTTGACAATGTAAATGAATGACCATAAGAAGATGTTAGTCACCTTTTAGAATGTCCAATTCCCAGGTTAGGAATTTCCATGAATTTTATATCCTTTTGTGGAATCGACCATTTTTGGTGCCGTTGTCAGGGATGGTGTCAAGCTAAGAACCTGTCATAGTCATTGTTAGAAGTAGTTTAGTGTGTTTATTCAAGCATTTTCAAATTCCTTCCGTTTCAATGTTAATCTCATCAGTGGTATGCATAGAAATAGGTTATGACACTTGGGAAGATTCCTCCTCAACCTTTCCATTCATTGATAACACTCAACCAAATTTATAATTTGACTGAGGTGGGTTATATAAGACCAAGATATCAATCCAATTTCTAAAAACCTGCTTTGTTGAATTGGGTTATTTGGTTCCTGCAAATGATGAAGCTTAACCCTCAAGAAAACTCATTTTCTTTTAAGCCCATCAAGGCCATGAGTTACCATCCACCTAATCAATCCCTCCTACTAATCATTGTTGTTACTGATGTCCCTTGTGTCATTCCTCCTTCATTACTTCCCAAGTTCTCTTTCACTTGAAGTCACGAGGACCAAACACCTTCGGTTTTGTTTAACATCCTTGTTGCTATGATTACACTTTAGATGCTCATGTGGCTGGTCGTTCTTATTACTTTGAAGGTGCGGGAGCTCTTAGAGTTGGTTTATGAGTTTGGGAAGGATGCTCGATAAGCGCGTAATATGCAAACAAAAATTTCTTTGAGAACACACAAGGAATATTGTAGAGTGGGCAGTAACTAGATGGATATATTCAGAATTCACCAAAAGAGTAATAAAAATATTGCACTATATCTCAAGATTCTCAAGAGCTTCTTGGAAAGTAACTAGACCATACTCAACAGAAGAATCACAAACCACTCCTTTTCTAAGGGGAATCAGCTAGACAATTCCATAGATTCTAGATCGATGGGGAGATATAACCCAAGTGCCTTGGGATGATATCAAGAACATATGTCACAACTACTCTCGAGCAATTGTTAAGAAGGGTAGAGGTCATCAAGCCACAGTGGGAAAGTCTTCTACTAATGGAGTTTCATGGATGGAGATCACACATTTGATGTCTGATTTCAAGCAGGATATCATAAACAACATGGCTACACAGTTGGATACTATGCAAGCTCGGAAGAAACATGAGGAAGTTCAAGAAATCTTGGTTGAGTTCTATCCACATTGTAATCAGAAGAAACGTGACTGCGGATGTAAGATGGTGGCTAACCTCGAGGCTAAGTAATCAAGCAATCTTGGCTGAGTTTTGTCCACATTGTAGACAGAAGAAATGTGACTATAGATGTAAGATGGTGGCTAACCTGGAAGCTAAACAATTACCTATTGATTTTAAGATAGTAGAGGGTGATGATGACCAAGTATTCTTCATTGCACAAAGGCGACCATGGGCTCAAAGACAAGGTATGCCTCAAGACCCTTTAACTTTTGGTAATCTTTATTCTAATTACAATAACCAATGGCAACCTACATATGGTCCATCACCACCTTGGAATACTTCTCAGCCACACTAGCCTAACTATCAGAGTACTCAATGGAAATCTACTCAGGGAGGTTGGCAGTAGCCACAAGGACAATGGACTCCACCCCAAGGTAATTGGCAACAGAATCCTCAATGGAGAGGTTCTCAGCAATGGAAAAACCAATCCCCTAGATCCTTGTAGCTTTAGCAACCACAACCTCTGGCCCTCATGCCACCTCTTGCAGCACTCGCAACAAATAATGGCTCTCCAAAACAAACGCCTATGCCTGCTCAACCATTGCCAAATCATAATAATAAGCAGCAACAACAACAACAACCTATGTATTTTGCAGAAGCAAATCAGTATCCAGCTTATGCCCTGAATATTAATGATATCCATCTCAGGTCTGGAACCACTCTCCCTACTCCATAGCCACTTGTAATTACAGAGATTCCAGACTCTACCTTTGAACAACCTACTGATCCTGCAGAACATATACATGTATCAGATACTGTCTCTAAGGAGCCTGTCCTGCAGCATCAGGCCAAACCACCTTTTCCTCAGAGATTGCAAATTATTACATCCAAGTCTATGGAAGAGCCTACCTTTGATATTTTGGATCAACTAAAGAATGTACACATTCAAATTCCCCCTTTTCAAGTCATTAAATATGTCACAATTTATGGAAAAGTCATTAAGGAGGCCTGTTTAAAGAAACCAGGAAGAAAGAAAAATGATCCCCAAAATATCCAAGTTCTAGGATAGTTGGCAGATATTATGTTAGGGAAGGTAGTCATTCCAAAATTTATTGACCCTAGGAGTCCTGTGGTAAAAATAAATACTAATGGCCAGATAGTAAAGAATGTTTTGATTGACCTTAATGCAGCCATCAATGTAATGACCAAGCATACTATGGAGTATTTGAATATCCTAACCATTCGGTCTACACCTACCATCCTGCAGCTTGCTGATAGTTCCATAGTAACACCTGATGGAGTAATAGAAGATGTCATTGTCATCCTTGAGTCTTGGGAATACCTAGCATATTTCACCATATTGTCCACTAAGGAAACTTTGGGACGATATCCTATCATCCTAGGTAGACCATGGTTAGCCATAGTTGATGCTTTTATAGGATGTCGTTCAGGAGATGTGACAATTTCTGATGGTCAGTCAAGAAAGAAATTGTCTTTATACCCACCTGCCCAGCCTCAGCTAGACTTGTCTCAACCAATTTGGCCAGATTTAGGAGAGGAAACTAAATAAGTCAATTCATAGGCTCAACTAATGATACTGCAAACTAATCCATTTTCTCAGCTTTAGAGTGAGGAAGGCTTGCTTTTACACATTTTGCAGTCCAACTCTGATATGAGTAGCCCATCTATTCCAGATAGCTGTCTTCAGCAGTGTTTCCTACAGCAACTGAATCCTGAGAGCCTGCCACCTAAATTTCTTGCAGTTTATCACAATTTTCTTCTACATGAAATACATACACCACCTTTATTAGCAGCCTCCATGAATGATCTTACCAAGCAAGTAGAAGTGTCTCCAGGCCACTTTCTGAACATCAATAATAAGTTGTCTCAATCTCAACAAACTGCCCTAGTCACAATGCTACAAGATCAACACAGATCTTTTACATGGGACTATGGGGATATGAAGGGAATATATCCTCAAATTTGTACTCATAGGATCTACATCAAAGAAGACTATTCACCTATTAGGTAGCTTCAAAGAAGGATAAACCCAAAACTCAAGGAAATAGTTAAAAAAGAGCTCCAAAAATTGCTTGATGTTGGTTTTATCTACCCCATTTCAGACAGTCAATGGGTATCTCCATTGGTGATTGTTCCTAAAAAAGGTGGAAAATGGAGAGTTTGTGTAGACTACAGGGAGCTGAACACAACAACTAGAAAAGGATCACTTTCCACTACCATTTGTTGACCAAGTGCTAGACTCATTGTTTGGTAAAAAGTATTTCTCCTTTTTGGATGGATATAGTGGGTATAATCA
>VDFB02388138.1:0-35331 GCA_007258455.2 Sequoia sempervirens | reverse complement strand
AAAATATTTCAACAACTTGCTCTATTGTGCCTTATCAACACAACACAAGAAAGTACCATCCAAGCTATGCTTATACAATCCATTATCCCATAAGACATAATTTGTCGATTTGAGCTTGATATTTATTTTCTTCTTGGGTGTAAGGTGATCCAGACATTCTCCAGATGTGAGAAAATGAGCAATATTTGAGTACCATTCATCAATAGTACTGATAAACAAAACCATTGGAAAATCATTAGAACTCACCTCTTTGTTTGAAACTTCTTCATCAAGATTATTATCAGCTATTAGCTAACACAAACCTCACCCACACACTAGTTTGGTAGGTTTGATGTCCATATCATATTCTTGTATCTTGGCAATCCAATTGCCCCTTTTTGTACCAAATTCCTACTGCGTCAAGATGGACTTGATAGTTGAATTTGGAACCAATTCTCTGACATAACTGTTAAGGATGTAAAACTTGAAATGCTTCACTACCTTAACCATATAAAATGCATGTTTCTCCATCTGGGAATATTTTAGTTCATGATTCTTCAAAGGGTAAGTCATGAATGCAATTGGGGATTCGAATCCCTCACTATTCTCTTGCACCAAGATCGCTAAGAGTGTATGCTCAAAATCATAACTGTACATAATGAATCCCTTCGTGTAGTCTAGATAGACTAACACCAGTGCATGAATAATGGCATCTTTAATATCATCAAACATAGCTTTCTCTTCTGCAATCCAATGAAATGTGAAATTTCCTTTCATCATATTAACAATATGATGAGCTTCTCTGTGAAATCAGGTACAAATCTCTGCAGAAAGTTCACCTTCTTGAAGAAAGAATGAACTGCTTTCTTACTTGATGGAAAAGTAAGAGCTTGGATACTCTTGACCCTTTCAGGATCAATTTTAATGCCTTCCTTGGACACAATGTGACCAAGAAGCTTACCTTCTATAATTCCAAAAATTCACTTCTTGGGGTTCAAGGAAATTCCATGTTGTCGTCACCTCTCCAAGATTTGTCTCAAATGATAGAAATGCTCTTTGATGTTTCTTAGAAAAGATTGTAAGATCATCAAGATAAACTATAATGAACTTACCTATTACATCATGGAACACCAAATCCATTACACGCTGGAACATAGCACCAACATCAATAAGACCAAAAGGAATCCTACGGTACACAAAATTACCCCATGGCATTGTAAAAGTGGTCTTGTGTTGATCATCTAGACTAACCTCTATTTGATTGTAACTGGAGAAACCATCTAACATAGAAAGCATCTCAAATCCAATCACTATTTGAAGAACTTGGTCCATCATTGGAAGAGGATAATTATCCTTCAACGATAATTGATTTAGATTCCTGGAATCCACACAAATGCAAATTTCTCCATTCTTTTTACGAACAGGAACGATATTGGCTATCCACGTTGAATGGTGGATAGGAAATATGATCCTTGCATTCAACATTTTTTGGATTTCTGAAAGGGTAGTTCTAGAAATCTTGGGGTTGTATTGCCTCCCTTTTTGCTTGTAAGGAAATTCTCCTTCTTTGAGTGGAATCTCGTGTTGCACCTCTTTTGAATGAAAAGACTTCAAATCTTCATATGAGTATGCCAATATGTCCATGTACCGTGAGAATTCAATAACTTTGCACCATGATGAGTTGCTTTGACAATGAATAGGCTGGTCAAAATTCTTCAAGGATACCAACCCCTTGGGAATTTTATTTCCTTTAAGCTGAAGAAAATCTTCACCAGTAACTGGATCAACTTCAGAGATAGATTCTCGAGCTATAGAATCACTTCCTTTGAAGTATAACTCATCAAAATTTTCTTCCTTTTCCAAAAAGGCTACGATCTAATGATGGTCATTGAAAATCTGCCAATTTTTTGAGTTGTTAGGAACACTTGGGTGGAAAACCAACTTAATGTTATAGGTAGGTCCATGAAAATCCTTATGTGTTATCAAGAGCATGGTTGAAACTACTAAGGAATCAACTCTATCATTATACTCTCTTAGAACTATAGAAATATCAAAAGCATCAAACTCCTCAATGCAATCCTAAACGGGATTGTGGTAATGCCTAAGCCTGTCATTCTTGGTTTGGTACAAATTCCTTATATGAAAAACTACCAACTCAACATCACCTTGAGTGTGGAGATTATTGATTCCTTTCTTGCTTGCAACTTGCATTCCTAATAATAAAGCCTCATATTCAGCTATGTTATTAGTATTATCAAATTGCAATTTAAAAGCAAAAGGAAATATTTTCCCTTTTGGAGAGATAAAAACAATCCCGACTCCTGAACCGGTGGAAGAAAAACTATCATCAAACTCGATTACCCAAACATCATTTGGATCACCAATACTTGTAGTCTCAAAATCGGTAACTTCATCATTTGATGAAGCCTCATAATCTGTGAAGGACAAATCATCTGAAGATGATTCATTTCTTGGTGGAGATGAGCTGACACTTTTTGACTCTTGCTTTGTATTTCCTGATGAAGATTCAACATCCTCATCAGTCTAGAAATAATAAGTACCAACACCCAAAGACTCAAATAAAATTTGAGCTCTTGGATCATCGGACTAAGTTAATGAGAATTTAGATTCCCTTTGAGGAACCAACTTTTGCATCACATCCTTTACGGGTATCCTAGCCTTTGGCATATCCACGTTGAGTTCTCCACCTACATCCTTACACAAGTTGCATCCAAGTAAAATAGCATAGGATGCTAGAACATTTGCTACCAAGATTGTCATCTTGATATTCTTCTTTGGATATGCAATAAATGCAAATTGTGCATCCTTAATCTGCCCGATTAAAGGTACTTGGTTTTTCTCCATGGAGAAACAATGACCAAATGTATTTGTGAGATTTAAACTCAAAGCAGTAGCTACCTTGGTGGGCATCACATTATCAAATTCACCGGAGTCTATGACACACTTACTCAACTTAAAGCCATTGACAAGTAAGGAAATATAAAATGGGTCAATCCTTCTGCAGGTAGTTGGAGGAACAATAACTAAGTGATTCTAAGGAGGCTTAGGCTTTGGAATAGTAGGACCATCTTAAGAGGAATCTCTACTAGGATTAATTCTCTTGTCTTTAATAAACTTGAAAAGCCTGTCGAATTGATTGGGATTAGCCTTGAGGTATTTGGCTTCAGAAATTTATATTTTTGTCCTCTTTGTATGGTTAATAATGTCAAAAGCTTGGAAGGAACTTTACAAAGAAGACAGGGTAACTTCATTGATGGGTTTAACAAAAGGGACACTGGTCTTAGGAACTTGGGTAATGGCTTTTGGTATTAAAGGAATTGCAAGAGGAGGAGGAGAAATTACTTGTTTATTTGTTGTATCTTTTAGTTTCCAAGGCAAAGGAGATCCTCTTTTTGCAATAGTTACCGACAATTTTCCCTTTTCTTTTGGAGCATCAACTTGAGCTTGATCAAGTTGATTATGTTGTGACTATGTGAAAACAACATATGTATCAGTTATTAAGTCCTCATCATCAGATTCATTCACAACTTGCAAGTAACCAATGTTTGAGTTACCAGTTGGATCTACTTCCTCATTTCAAGGAATAAATCAACATTTTCCTCCATAGGATATTTTGATTGTGCATACTCATCTTGATCTACTTCATAATACCCCACAACTACATTGGTAGGTGGAGATTCTAGAGCAAACCTTCCTTGCGGTGCAAGAAGATGGTTTTGATTTTTGTTTCTAGAATAATTGGAAGAATTTAGGAAATTCCTTCTAGGAATATCCTTGTGGGAAGTATTTGGGACTTGCTTGTTCAAGGCCAACAACTCATTTTCTAACCTTTGTACCATGGGATCCGCAAAATTGGAGTTGTTATCAGAAGATAAAGAATTAGATGCTTGTCATCTTCTATTTGGGTTCATCCTTATTTTTTCGATAAGTATCAAATCATCTTCAACGCTCGTGGCTAGTTGTTGAGCAACTTCAAGATTAGGTATGACCACCCTACGCAACAAGAAGCTTACCTCTGGAAGTTGTGTATTGATGAAAAAGAACTTAAGATTATGGGTTGTCGGTTTAGCCTCTGTGGGAATTCTTGTTACTAGCTTGTTGAACTAAGCCAAAAACTCACACATGGGTTCATGTGCCTCTTTCCTCATAGTTGTAAGTTGTGCTAACAAGGAATGCACATCTTCAGTAGGTTTAAACCTTTCTTGAAAGTTGGTACAGAGAGAATTCTAATCGATAACAACACCAAGACCAAGAGTATAGAACCACTCAACAACTACTCCTTGTAAAGTCTCAATGAACAACCTTACAACAATATCCTCGTGCTCAACACCAAGAACACCACAAAAAATGTAGAAAGCAACAATGTGTTCATTAGGATGCTGCTTTCCATCTCCATAGAATTTCAGGATGTTCTTTTGTGAAACACGTGGAAGCTCATGCAAAGGGGCTGCCAAATTAAGAGGGTCAAAAGCATTACCCCAAGTCCTAGGAGTTGGTTGATGTTGAGCCATAGTGATTTGAATAACATGTACTTGAACTAGAACTATATGAAAAATAGAAGATTCACTTGGAAGTGGTGATATTAATCTTCATAGAGGATAACTTGCAGTACGTTGTAATGGTGACCTTGCTCGCAGAGGAGAAGGAAGAATGTTATGACGCTACAATAACTGATAAGATGGATTTGCCACACCTTGCACCCTTAGACCTCGTGTATAACTTTTATCTGCCAGAATGAATACTTTGAAACAAAAGAGAAATCAGTAACAAAAATATACACAAGTTCACAATAAGACACTAGAGTATTTTTCCACTTCAATCAAAAGCATGAGGCTTTGATTGTGTGCTTCGATCCCCAGCAGAGTTGCCAAAAAATTATTGGGTGAAAATTCTATAATCCCTTTACGAATTACAAAACTTGAATTTCAGCCACAATTATTATGAGATAAAATCTCTCCTCTTGAAAAGGGGAGGCTCCCTTCTTACAACTTACGGGAATGAAAGTAAAATATTCTAGACTTAACAATATTTACACTATTCTAACCATGGGGGTGTGTTACATTCATAATTCTCTCTTCTTTCAGAGAATATGCTTACAATGTTCCACATTGTTACTTTGTGATGCTTTTCAACTCTAAGTAATAACTAAAGCAGTAATTTCCAATATTCTTAACTTTTCAAATCAAAATCTAAGAATACTAGCATAATAAAAAGATTTGTAACTGTGGGTGGTAGGGTGGGCACCACCACATCTCATGAGTGCTGATGTGGGTGGCTAGGGGGGGATGCGTGAGTTGGCTAAGGGATGAGGTGGCAACTAGCTTGAAGAACTTTCTAGGTGTTTGCTTCCATCACTATATACTACCAAAATTTTACGTAATGATGGTCCTTTTAAGGTTGATGGAAAAATTGCATGGGATGGAGGCTTAGCATGATTGCCAAAATATTTATTTCTACTAGGTGGCATTGTCCTATTCCTATTGATTGTGGTGGTTTGGTTTTTTGAGGCTTATGTGTGCAATGAGCAGATTCATTCTTCTTGTCTCTACAGAAGAATTGGAAATGCGAGGGTTGGTGACACCAGTGGAGCTAAAAAGCTCCAAACGGTGGATAGATTTTGAAGGACCCATCTCCTCCCTTTGGTTGTATTATATCATCCGACATCTAGATTATTTGACGTTCACCGCCATCAAATGCTTGGTTCGGAAAGCTTTCATAGAGGACGCTGAAGGGTATCGCTTAGACTCAGACATCTCCTCTAGGGTGTTGATTGGTCTGCTCGATGTAGGGGTCTCAAAAATGGATGCACGGGTGATCATGTGGGGCCTCTTCCGTAAGTATATGCTGGTTGGTTTAGACAGAGCCTTGGTTGCGACTCGACTTGGTAAGGGTATCCCTCGTCTGTGGGACCGGTACCTATTGGATGACCCAGACACCTTGGTAAGATACTATCCCTTCATTTTGGATGTTGATGGCTTGGACCTCATGGAGTTCAGGTGTTTGGCCATGATAGGTGCAAAGTTCTTGAAAAAGAAATTTCATCTGGTACTCGTTGAAGACTTGGCCTGGAAGAGGAAATTCAGAGTTTTTGCTCAACAAAATGTATGGTGAAATGGGTTTGGTGGTTTTATGTTGGTTATGGGGTTTAGTGTTATGATCGATGTTTTGTGTCTTTGTTAGCTATATAGGTTAAGTTTTTTTGCTTGAAAAGCTGGTTTATGGTGGCTGCGTCCACACTCTAGAAATTTGGTCATAGTTATAGTTTGGTAGTTCTTTGGTGAAGTCTGGTCAGATGCCCAATTTGGCCGAACATTGTAAATATTTTTTTGAAAATCAATTCAATTACCCTGCTTACTGATAAAAAAAAAGATTCGTAACCAAAAAACCAACGAAAGCATAAAGTATTTCCGTTGTCTTCAATGATGATTTCTTCGGTAACCAGTGATGCAAAATTTAGCACAAAGTCTTCAATATATTTCACAAACAGATCCACAAATAGAATGAACAATTCCAAGCACAAAGTCTTGAAGATCATTCACCAAAAATATATCCACAACATGTACACGATCCCAAGTAAATGATATAGCACAAAGTCTATAAAATCCAGCTTGAATTCCCTTCAACCACAATTAATAAAATTTTGCTAATGCAATCATATAGTACGATAAATTAATGTGAAAGGCATAAGAACATTCACATTCATTCAAAATTGATCCAACACAAAGTCTCACAATATAGTATCACAATATGAACTCAAAGTCTCAAAATTGCTTTACAATTTGGCAGCACTTTGTTGCAATAGATTCAAGGTAAATAATACAATAGAGCTCTCTCTTATTTATAGGTGAGAGCTAAGAGCTATTCTAGGAAAAACCCTAACTAACTTTTGACTTATTCAAATGTGATGTCCATGATTATACGAGGACATCTCCTTTTTTACATGTAGTTGCATGAGTACAAAAAGACATGTAAAAATGCCATGCTTATTTACATAAAGCATAAGAAAAAAGAATGAAAACTAACTATCTCTAGAAATTCAAAAAGATTTATGGTTCCTTGCTTTGGGCTTGGAAATTTTCATATCTCTTTAAGATCTCCTACATCATTGTCTCATCTGGTCTTGAAGTGTAATCAATAATGGCATGAACCTTCGTAACGAACTTCTTTGCAGAAGAAATAACCTTCTTACATCTATCCAAATGTGTTTTGAGATTATCCAAAGTCAATTGAACATCACACAAAGTGTCCATGGAATCCAATGTAAATGACTCATCTTCTACTTGTTTTTTAATTGTTTCCTTGCAAACTCGAATAATATCGCTAGCTAGAAGAAATGTGTGATCACCATCAAGAAGCTTTCCTGACAACTATTCAATTCTTTTCACCAAGATAAAGTGATGTTCTTCAACATCCTCTTGAACTTGTTGTGCATCCTTGATTAGATTCTTGATGATGTGTATGCAGTTGTTATTGATTCTTTGATTTCCACATACTTATCTTTATCAAGAATAATCCCAATTTCCACTAACCTACCCAGCTTCACTTTCTTCAACTGTAACCAAGATTCGAGATTTTGCTCCATCTCTTTTTGCTCAATGGAGAGTGTATTTACTGTCTTGTCCAACTCTAGATTTATCTTGGATATTTGTGCGATCCTTTCCACTACAATGGTAATGAATTGTGAACCTTGTTCAATTATCCTATCCAAAAATTCATATATGATTTTTCCTTTAAAATAATATTTCTCAACCTTTTGAACCAAAGGTTCTTCAATACTCATTGCAACTAGTTCCACATTCACATAAGACTCTGTAATTCACCTTAAAATAGAGGTAAAGTGCTTGAATTTCGCCTTGTACATGTCCTTAGTCTCCTTTAGCTTTTCAAATTTCTCCATCCATGTTGTTAAAGATATTTGGGCATCCTCCTTTGCACTTGCATGAGTGATTTTTCCAAGATCAACTCTGGTAATGGTGTAGTTCTCTATACTAGTTTCATCGTGGCTTTTACCTTGAGGAGGTTCTGCTACTTCGACATATTTGTGTCTAGATTTTTCCACATGCAACCTTGAAAGAACCTTTGACTTATTTTTCCCCTTAGGCTTTTGTGGAGCTATCTCCTCAAGATCCAACTCATTAGGAGAAACCACTTGCACAAACGTAGTAATCACAATAGGTGTTGTCTTAGTCATTACTACACTTGGAATATGCAAATTTGATGTATCTGGCAACGATTCATTCATGAATCGATCAAATTATGCCCATGAAAATATGTCAAAAGAGGGAGATGAAAAATTGGGAATTGATGATGAAGATCTAGAAATAACATCTACACTTTGCAATACTGACCTCGTGGAAGGAGATGCAATAATTGAATGTATTGTAGGAGGTATTGTCACTTTGAGCACATGAATAAATTTTGAAGGTGGAGGTGAAGTTGGAAGATGAGGTGGGGGAGAGGTAGGAACAATAGTATAATGTGTTGTGATAGCAAGAGGTAATGATATATGCGGAGGGTCTTGAATGACATTTTCATGTGGAGATGTTTGTATTTCTTCATCCTACCTTTCTTCTTTTTGTTCACCTCCTTCTTCTTCTTTTTCTTCCTTTGTTTGCTCATCCCCTTCAGATTCTTCAACCTCTTCTTCTTCTTTAGGTTGATCCTATTCACTAGGTTCCTCCTCTTCATCTGTAGCTGGTGCGATACTATTCCCACAAGTAAATGTAATTTTAGGTCCCCTACGTGTGGAAGAGGGAGAAACACTTGCCTTGTTCTTGGTTCTGAGTTCTTGTTGTCTCCTCGCTTCTCCTTCAGATTCTTCACCCTCAGAACCTGTCTTGAAAGGCTTCAAGTGAATAAATTTCCTTTACAACCATACATTTGTATTACTTAGAATGGGAATAAGCCTTTTTTGGGTGGAAGTATTTTCTTTTTGAGACAATTGAATAAGAGGTGTCGGCCTCCTACAATGATTCAATAACTAAGC
Source organism: Sequoia sempervirens (assembly GCA_007258455.2). NCBI lineage: Eukaryota > Viridiplantae > Streptophyta > Pinopsida > Cupressales > Cupressaceae > Sequoia > Sequoia sempervirens. Next base: position 26,345 of record VDFB02388138.1, on the reverse strand, counting down.
CTTTACAACCATGATTTAGAGATTGGACATCTAACCTGAATAACTATCTCAATCATCATGAAGGTGCATTTAACTTGTTAACCTAGGGATGCAAACTTGAAATGGGTCAGCACTGTATGTGCACTAGGAGCTCATAGTAGCCATGTCTACACTACAACTAAGAAAAACGTAATACTGGAAAGTAAACTGCTTGGAAAGAAATAAAGAAAGACTGAGAATCAATTACCAACTATGATAAGCTAAAATGCATAACAAGAATAAAGATCTAGGCGAACAAACATGAAACTACTTTGTCTGTAGGAACATTCACAGAATAGAATTCTAGTGGCTGTAGGAACAGTCGATACCAAATTTTGAACTAAGTACAGAACATGAAATAATAACTAAACTAATTACTCTAGAGAACGGATTACTCACCAAGTGGGCCCCCTTGGATGAGTATCCACTAATACTAATACAAACTTAAATGCTTAAACTCAGACTATCATCTCATTCATTAAAAAATGTGTAAACAAAGTAGCAGCATGGCTATATTGAAAAATGGAGAATGCTTAATACATCATCAATATCATCTAACAACAAAAATCAAGAACTAAGAACCTCCAAGAAGAAGATTCAAATCCTTATTTATACTAGCAACTAAACAGGGCGGTCAACTCCCACTAATTGAGAGGACACCATTTAGGGAAATCGAGGAAATGAGTGGCAAAGCGGTTACGTCTGCAGGGAATCCATTCAGACATGTATGCCCAAATGTGGACTCAACATTGCAATAACGCCTGTGATTGCTCAATGCCATAAATACAAGGTGATTACAATTGACTCTCATGGGGAATCCGCTATCGTCATCCTTTAGTTGACTCCTTTGAATGATTCCCCTGCATGACCATCTGGTGGTTTCCTTTCTCAACTTAGCATCCAAAAATTGTGTCCTGCATAGCATTGTTAGTATGCCTAATAATTGCACATCTATAATCACCTTAAAGAACATTCATCAACCATACGCAAAATCAATATAGATAATCCACATAATATGCCAATGCCATTAAAACTTCACAGAGATAGGGTTAAACCCAATGTCAATGGTTTGAGGGAAACATTATGCAAATATTAACACTCAACTACTAAAGTTCATGACACTGCTAGAAAATGGACTATAAATTCTACCCAAAATTTGATAAAAAACTAAGCTCATCATTCCCCCCAACCTAACGTCTTGATGGTCCTCCAACAATGGAAGGGTCGTTCTTTTGTTTGGTCAAAGCTCTGAAGTTTGCAACTGCAAGCTAGACAACATCTATCTCAGTATAGCATGAGTTTGGATCCCAATAAAATTCTCCCAATCTGTCAAATTTATTCCACCTTTGCCTTTCTGCAACAATATCATATTGGTAGAATTTGTAGTTTGGTATTGGCCACATGAGAATGGGTGGCTGGAAAGTCAGGGGAAGCCAAAATCTCCCCTTTGTTCTACCAATCTGGATATACTTGTCAATTCGCTTCAATATTGCAGCATAATTGTGAATAGAATGGGGCTTAGCTTTTTTCAGTTCATCTGTTAAACTATTCCATCGTTGGGCCAGGTATCCTCTTACAAGCTTCTCTTTTGCTGCTGCTTTGACCTCATACTCAGTGTAGACAACTTCAATCTAGGGTGTGATTATATCACCATAGCTTGGTTTGAGAAGCATCCTGAGCCATTCTCTGCGAATATCCCTTGGGTGGCTTGACTCAGCCCTGATGGCTAAGGGGATGTTAGATTCCATTTTCTTATAAGCATTGTTCTGCTCACCCCAATTAATCTCATTTTGTACCCAAGACATAAATGCTCTCAGCCGAATATCCCCAACATATAGCAATGGGTTCCAATCATGATCTTGCATGACAACATAATTGTGCAAATAGAATTCACATAAAAAAAATTTCATCTCAAGGGAAGCAATCCTGTAGGCATTGGAGAATTTGGTAGGAGTTTCAATGGAGGGGTTTAAATCTGAAACAATTTTTGATAACTTGAAAGAGAGATATTTCTCTCTCAAGTGTAGGGCATAAACCCTTGGAGGAGCTTTGCATTCTAGAAATTGTGGCACCAGGACCACAATGTTATCTACTTTCTTCTTCAAAGTAGCAATCTCCTCATCTTTCTCCTCAATAACCTCATCCTTCTTTTGGATTTCCTTTTTTAGTCTCTTCCTCTCCTGTTTCCATTCTTCCTCCCTCCTTTCTATTTATTTCCATAAATTTAAAATTGCTGCATGAACCATAAAATCAGGAGGGTTATGAATTCCTACTAATATTTTTGTTGATGGTTGCTCCCCATACGGTACTATTTGTATGAATTCGAGTTTTCCAGTTGTCTTTGGCTGCGGGGGTACTATTTCTCTGCCCCCTTCTTGCTGCATGACCTCTTGTTCCTATTCATGGTTTTGCTCTGGCCCTTGTTGTGCTTCTTGTTGTGGCTGTAGGAACTCCTACTCTTGTTCGTGGATTTGCAGCAGGAACCCCTGCTCATCCTCAAACTCCTCTGGGATATTAGCAAGGTCTGCCAGTGTTATTTTTGCTGCTCTCTCAAATATATCCTCTTATTTTTCTTCAACATGCTCTTGTTCCATTGGAGCTTTAGTGTCCCCATGTGATGTCTCACCATGCCCAGGGCTTTCCTGTGAAGGCATACAAAAATTTGGCCCAACCAGTTTTGACTTCCTAGGGGTGCTCTTACGTTTTCCTTTGGTTGCAGGATAAAAAGGGCCAGCCTTTCTCTTCCTAGCACTCGACACCTCTTTCTCTATAGGCTGTGTTTTGGATTTTTCTTTTTCTTTTCTTGTTTCAACCTCTTTCTTCTGCGCCCTAGTTCTTATTAGGGTTTGCAGGGGGACATCATCATCAGAATCAAATGAAGAGCTTTCTTTTTCTGAATGCTTTGTTTTAGAGGAACTAATGTTTATGGATTCTTCTGCTGTTGTAGGAGGATTCATACTAGAACTAGCACCAGAAGTTGAAGCACTAGGAGTGGCTTCAACTATTCTTAATCTTTTGCTAAACCTATGGGGTTGGGGTAAAACCCTAGGTTGCAGTTCCTCAGGTCTAAATTGATCAACATTTAAAAATTCTTCCCAAGACATCTCAGATACACTATGCAAAGATTTCTTAACCAACAATTTTATCAAGCAATGGTGGGAGACAGAGTTGTCCCTACCTTTTTATGTTTTAGCTGCCATGATGGAGAGAAGAATTTATATAACATTGGGCGCGTTCATTCTCCTTCTGTGCCTCATGTGGACCAAGAGCTTGAAATGTACTGAATGCAAGTTTGAAAAATGTCCCTCGCAAGTGATAAACCTTATAATGTAGAAAACTGCCTGCTTCCATGGTTCAGGAAGAGACATTCTTTTTGCGCCCTGCTTGTCTATGCTAATGGGCGGGTTGCCATGTACTATAAATTCTGCTCTGGTTGACCTAGCATCTCTAGAGGCAGGGTAACCCTGAAACTTCTACAATTATCTCCTTAGTTGCCACAAATTCTAACCCTTTTATTGTGGCTTTGCCTTCAAAGAATGTTTGAGCGAATTCGAGTGCAATGCCTTCATCAAAGCCATCCAGCTTCATGAAATAATCAAACCATCCACAATGTTGAAATTATGCCAGGCATTGTGCATCTTGCAACAAAACGTCATGAACTGAGGGCTCATTCCGAATTAAGCCACCTCCCATTGTCTGAAATCACTGTTACTCTGCAAAATTTCTTTCCTCTACAATTCCTGTCTGAAAGCCAACACTTTTCTGCTAAATTTACACTTCCAGTGTCGACTGAATTCCTTCTTTGTCTCTGTTTTTTCCATTTAATGCTTATAACTCAAGACTACAACAGGGAAATTAAGGCAAGAAAAGGGGTGATAAACAAGAGTGACGATGGAAAGAATTGGCGGCTTAGTTAACATCACCTCACACATGCGAGCCAAATTTTCAAATTGGCTTACTTAAATTTTTTGATGTAGCCAAATTATGATTTGGTACATGGACAATATATTTGCATTGTTTATTCCCTCCCTCAACCTAAATTTGGACATGTGTCCACACATGTGAGAAGGGAGTGGTGAATTGACAAGAAGTAATGACATATTATGTAATCACCTATAGTAACGTGCCATTATTAAATAAATGCACTTAAAAGGTAATTAAGAGATGAGAATTATCACATACATACCTGAGTGTGCAAAGGATACATTACAAAGATCGTGGAGAGAAAGTATTGTTTCGCCTTTTTTTGGAAATAATTGAGCAATTAATGAAAGTGACGTGAAGTGAAGTGAGGCGGAATGAAATGATGGAAGAGAGAGAAAGGTGATACAGATGGATAGATGGGCCGATGGGTGAAGAAATGGATTTCCACTAAAGTGGAAATCTTTATTATGAAAAGTACGTACCTTAATTTAACCAAAAGGTGGGATGCTAGGTCCACCACTTTCGGCTACAGGAAGCTCATGTGCTGAATGCTGAGTGAATTGTTACAGGAACTCCTCCTTAGAGGATGGCTTATGATATAATATGAGACGATGACCATTGACAAGTAACTTGAATCTGACAGGGTCAATGGTAGTGAGCTAAACAACTCCATTAGGAAAGACCTCAACAACTTTGTACGGTCCTGACCACCTTGTCTGGAATTTTCCTGCATTGTCCTAATACTTTGAGTCATATAACAATGCCCAATCACCTGGCTAAAACTTCTTCTCTTTGATAAATTTATCATGCCATCTCATCCTCTGATTTTGCACTACTTCAGTGTGGTGCAAGGCTGCTCTTCTCATCTGATCCAAAGAATTTAGCTGCATGACTTTATCTTTCTATCCTAAGACTACTCCCATGGCATAATCTAAGGAATCAGTATGAATGTGAAAAGGGATCTCCCAATTAGGTCCTTTCAAAATAGGAGCATGGGTCAAGGCTGCCTTTAAATCAGAAAATGCTCTGTCACAGTCTTTTGTCCATTGGAATTTAGCATCTTTTGTTAGGAGAGTGTAATTGCATAGGAAAAAAGGAAGTACTGAATAGGCATACGTTCCCCATGGGTAGGTGGAGGTTGTCTTCTCCTAGTCCTCAGGTGCAATTTGAATCTGATTGTAGCCATTGAACCCGTCTAGGAAAGAAAAGTATTGTTTTCCTATAAGTGAGTCCAAAACTTGATCTACAAAAGGAAGGGGGAAATGGTCTTTCCTAGTGGCAGCGTTAAGTTCTCTGTAATCAACACAAACTTGCCATTTTCCTCCCTTCTTTGGCATGATCACTAATGGAGGCACCCAATAGCTATCTGAAATAGGATAGATAAATCCAGCATCTAACAATTTCTGTCAATGCAGGGTTGATTCTTCGCTGAGGATGCTCTATTGGTTGACAATCATCTTTGGTGTAGATCCTATGAGTGTTGAGCTTAGGATCTAGTCACTTCATATCATAATAGTCCCATGCAAATGCATGCTGATGAGACTTCAGTAAGTCTTCCAATTGCAATTGTTGTTCTTCACTTAACTTGTTATTATTCAAATATCTTCCTTCAGACACTTGTACTTGAATAGTCAATTCTATCATAGTTGCTTCATTAACAAATAATACCTTAAGTTCATATGGAAGCATGGTATGGAACATACCTATTTCTATAGGAAGTTTATCTACAGACATAGTGGTTGCATGAAAAGTGGCTACAGGAAGATCGTCTGCAGGAAGAACATCTGCAGGAATAGTGGTTGCAGGAAGAATAGGCAGAAGTTTCTTGACTGAAGTAGAAGATGATGCTTCCTCCACTTCATAATGGTTCTAAATGATGTTAGGCAACACTTCATCATCATCTTGAAGCTGCAAGAAAGGAATTCTATCTAACATCATGAGTTGTGCCATTGAGTTAACTTCCTCGACTTCTTCACCAACATGTGGCCATAGAGAATCCTCTTCATTATGGGTCGGCTGAGCAGGAGGATAAAGAACAAGATTTTTAGTATTCCTGCCATCAAAAATAGTCATATCACCTGATCGACACCCAATATAAGCATTTGTTGTTGATAACCATGGCCTTCCAAGAATGATATGATATCCTCCTAGGGTGACCTTAGGAGAGAGAATCATGAATTTTGGTGGATACTCTCAAGAGTCTAGAATTACCACAAGGTCTTCTACTATACCATCAGGCTTCATACTAGAACTATCAGCAAGCTGCAGGATAGTAGGAGTGGATCTCATGCTTGCAACATTTAGTTGTTGCAGGATGTCCTTAGTCATCACATTGATTGCTGGCCCCAAATCAATTAGGGCATTCTTTACTTGAATTCTGTTTATGAAAACTGCTACTACAGGACTACCTGGATCATTGTACTTGGGAATAGTCACTTTTCCAAGCATGATGTCAATGAGCTGTCTCATCACATAGACTGTAGTAGGGTCTTTTTTCTTTCTACCTAGCTTCTTGAGGCATGCTTCCTTGATCACCTTGCCATATATAGGAACATCTTTTATGGCCTGAAATAGGGGTATCTGGACACATATGTGTTTCAACTGCTCCAAGATGTCAAAAGTTATATCTTCCTTGTCTTCCTTATGCTTGGAAACTTCCAATCTCTTAGGAAGTGGTGGCTCTTGTGCAGTCTTCCTGGCTGGAACTGGTTCAGGATTTTTAGGTATAGTTAGATGAATGGGATCATTCAGAGGTTCCTCTTCCTCTTCCACAGGTAACTCAATGATGATGGGTGTGGAAGGAGTTGGTAAAGTAGCTCTTGAACACAGATGAATGTCACTCATACTCACAACACATGTAGGAAATTGATTTGGATCAACAGAATATACTGGTTGTTGATGTGGTTTGTTATTTGGGTTTGGTGTGGGCTGAGCTGATAACTAAGTAGGTTGGGTGCATTGGAGCTTGAATTAGCATGTGGAGGCGTTATAGAAGGATGCTGGGGCTGAGAAGATGGCATACCTTGTCTTGGAGCCCATGGATTCCTTTGTGCAACAAAGTAGACTTGATCTTCCTCAGTCTGAATTGGTTTGAACTCGGGTCGAATCTTGCTGTCAATGTTAACTACCATCTTGCATCTGCAGTCCCTCTTCTTTTGTCTGCAATGAGGGAAATATTCTATCAACATTGCCTCTGCCTCCTCATGTTTCTTTTTGGCCTGAAGTGTATCCGACTGAGTAGCTAGATTGTTTATAATATCCTACTTGAAATCTACCAACAAATTAGTGATCTCCATCCTTGAAACTCCATCGGTAGATGACTTACCCACAGAGGATTGGTAAGCTCTCCCTTTTTTTGAAGCTACTTTGGAATAGTTCTGACGTATTTTCTTGATATCCTCCCAAGGAACTTGAGTGATATATCCTCCTGCCATCAGGTCCAAAGCATTAGTGCAACTCTCATTGACTCCTCTCAAGAAAAGCAACTTTTGTGATTCTTCATTGAGTGTATGGTGTGGATATTTCTGCAAGCAAAACAAAAACCTTGAAATGTAATCTTCCAAGCTCTCATCTTCCTTTTGCTACATTCTAAAGATATCACCTCCTCTCATATCACTGCCCCTGCAATATTCCTTGTATTTTCCAAGTAAATTTTCCTTCATGTCCTCCGAAGTCTCCACGGTGTTTCTTCCTAGACTCATAAACCATCTTAGTGCAGCTTCTTTTAAAGTGGTAGGAAATAGCTTAAGCCTATGAGCATCAGTGGTATACTCATAGCCTCTGCAAAGTATGTCAAACTCAAACGAGAAGGTATCACCCATGTCTTCTTGATGGATTCCCAGGGAAAAGGGGTTATCAATCTAGTTTTGATCTTCAGTGGAGGCTTCAGAACTAGTCAGATTAGGATATGCATCAACAAAGGGAAATGGTTCTTCTTCTTCTTCATTTCTGGGAAAATTTAGAAGCTCAACTAGTTGAAATGGATCAGGATCATTAGGAAGAAATCTCCCATAAGCATCTCTTCTTCTTCTATGCATGCAATATCAAGTCAGCATCAGCTAACTCACACAAAGAATGAGCAAAAGAATAGCAAGATCATTACTTGTCTAAGTAAGGGGTATTCTAAGAGCAACTCAAGAGAAGCGCTATAGCAGAAAAACTATCAATGACTCCAAAGAACTTCTTAGCTTGACACCATCCTCGAAAACATCGCCAAAAATGTCAGCCTCCTACAATGATTCAATAACTAAGCCTTTACAACCATGATTCAGAGATTGGACATCTAACCTAAATAGCTATCTCAATCATCATGAAGGTGCATTTAACTTGTCAACCCAGGGACATAAAATTGAAATGGGTCAGCACTGTATGTGCACTAGGAGCTCATAGTAGCTATCTACACTACAACTAAGAAAAAACGTAATACTGGAAAGTAAACTGCTTGGAAAGAAATAAAGCAAGAATGGGCATCAATTAACAACTATGCTAAGCTGAAATGCATAACAAGAATAAAGATCTGGGTGAACAAATAGGAAACTACTCTATTTGCTTTGGCTGCAGGAACAGTCGATGCCATATTTTGAACTAGTACATAACATGAAATAATAACTAAACTAATTACTCTAAAGAATGGATTACTCACCAAGTGGGCCCCCTTGGATGAGTATCCACTAAGACTAATACAAACTCAAATTCTTAAACTCAAACTATCATCTCATTCATTAAAAAATGTGTAAAAAGAGTAGCAGCATGGTTATATTGAAAAATGGAGAATGCTTAATACATCATCAATATCATCTAACAACAAAAATCAAGAACTAAGAACCTTCAAGAAGAAGATTCAAATCCTTATTTATACTACTAACTAAATAGGGCGGTCAACTCCAACTAACTGAGAGGATGCCATGTAGGGAAAACGAGGAAAAGAGTGGCAGAGCGGTTACGTCTGTAGGGAATCCAGTCAGACATGTATGCCCAAATGTGGACTCAATGCTGTAGTAACGCCTGCGATTGCTCAATGCCATAAATACAAGGCAGTTACAATTGACTTTCCTGGGGAATTTGCTGTCATCATCCTTCAATTGACTCCTTTGAATGATTCCCCTGCATGACCATCTGGTGGTTTCGTTTCTCAACTTAGCATCCAAAAATTGTGTATTGCATAGCAATGTCAGTACGCCTAATAATTGCACATGTATAATCACCTTAAAGAACATTCATCAACCATACACAAAATCAATATAGATAATCCACATAATATGCCAATGTCATTAAAACTACATAGAGATAGTGTTAAATCCAATGCCAATGGTTTGAGGGAAACATTATGCAAATATTAACACTCAACTACTAAAGTTCATGACACTGCCAGCAAATGGACTATAAATTCTACCCAAAATTTGACCAAAAACTAGGCTCATCAAGAGGCAATGGTTTATTTTCTATTTCCTTCTCATCATAGACTGCATTCAGAATATCACCAGTATCATCAACATCTTTAGGAAGATCCACCAAGCAAAGATTGGAAATTTGCTCCATAGTGAGCTTACAATAGTCTATCCTTCTGACATATTCTTCATCTCTGCACTCAACCCAAATGTCCTCAAATTGGTAGACGTGTATGGCTCTTTTTGATCTTGCTTTTCATTACTTTTTAATCAAAATCAACTCTTCTTTTGTAATTCTTTAGAGTCATGATCTGCATCTCTGATGCTACAGCCTTAGCCTTGGGCACTGTTTGTACTAATATCTACCGATGGTGATTGGAAACTTAATCCCTGGATTATGAATGGCTTGATGCTCATTATGCATAGTGATAACCTGTCTACACAATTCCATCAATACCCACTTGTCAGAATGATATCTTGGTAACATGTAAGGATATTCTGTGTAGCAACCCACCCTAAGGTATGTGAAGGTAGGAAATTTTAAGAAGATAAAACTACATTTATTCATTACTTTCCATGCTTCATCGGAAACTATTTTCTTCTCCAATTATGGATCAAACATGCATAGAAAGGGTGCAAACAAAACATCGTTTACCCTCCTGAAGTGTTTGATACTTCATCTTAGGGTGATTTGAGTGTAAAACTTGTGCAGAGGCACATACCTTCTATCTCCATTTTTCGACAAACCTGGACATTGTCTCATTGCTGCTGCAGTGTACACCAAGTATGAAGTCATATAGAACTTCAAAGTAGAGGGTACGTTGATGAGTTTCTTGTGGATTTCATTACTGATTTGTGCACCCTAGTGAATGTGACTCTTCTTTCTCCTAATAACCCTGATGTATTCATACATCCATTCTTGAAAATTCGAGGAAGATGGAAAGCCTTTCACTCTACTTAGGAGAGTAATCATATCATTCACATCATCCTTGAAGTCATTACAAGGAAGGATTTTAGGCCATCTTGCAATGCTATTCCTTGGGGTCTTCAACCATTTGGAATCGATCAACTACTTGGCTTCATTTTGGTTTTTATCATAAGTCTCTTGTGCATATGAAATAGTCATATGTGTGTATTTTTCCATAGTTGGGACCTGGAAAACCATGTTGAAGAAGTCTCCATCAAGCCTCATCATCACCTGATCTGAGGAGTCCTTAACACTTCTATCCTCCTTGATGAAGTGCAAAGCTACTTGCAATACAAACTCTAGGCAATGAGCTGCCACTGGGAACAAGGTTACCCGATGGAGATTGCTATGAACAATTGCCTCCAAATCTTTTTCTATAGGTTGCTTGTTTTCTCTTTTAACAAAATCATCCATATCAAGGTGTCCAATTTTTGTATCCTTGATCTCATCGATCTTGGATGTGACCACTGTAGGTGGATAGACACCTTGGTATTTGTATTTCATTTTTTCCTTCTTTCTTGATGACGGGGATTCTTTAGTTGTCATTGAATGCGCTAGGAACCACTGATATCTTGATGAAGAATTCCTTGGACAAATGCTTGAAAGGAGATGGGAAGCAACTCAATGAAATAAAGTATTTTTCCCATTTTAGAAGAATATGCATTATGTAAGTGCGAGAATACGGATAAGCTAAGTGAGCACATTGGAGCGAGCAGATATAAGAAATGGAGCGAGAAAAATCAAGTGGTTGTGAGCGAAATTGAGCTTGGATAGAAATTTGGAAGATTTTTGGGAGTTGGTAAAAATTCCTACATTTGGTGTAGGGGTGCTGAAATTCAGTGCCCTTGTATGTATGGAAAGGTCAATTATGCATAAGAGTTGAATTTACGCGCTTGTGGATTTCTTGAATACTTGGAAGTTCTTTGTGCATAGGTAGTGAATTTTAGTGCTCTGACATAACTTTGCATGGTTTATTTAAAATTTTGGTGTAGGAGTACTCTTTTTTAATGCCAATGCATGCCTGGGAAGTTACAAGTTATATGCAAAGGCAGTGAATTTTACTACCCATGCATCTTGGGGAAGAAACTCATATTTGTAGAGGCGGTGAAAAAGTTTTCCTCTACACATTAGGACTTATGCGTGAGAAAAAAACATGTAGCGACATACTTTTTCATCGTCGTTACATATTTGATGATTCTTTTATGTCAAGGTAGTGAAAAATCCCACCTATACACATAAGGACTTGTTTTGGTAGATTGACATGTAGTGGTGCTACTGCATGTGACATTGGTAGATTTTGTCTTGGAATGAATTTTAAGCACCATGAAATCTTGAAACACAGGAAATACCTCAATGTAGTGGCATACTTTTTCTACGCCACTATTTATGTGGTTTATGAAAGTCTTATAACAGGGTCGGGGAAAAAACGGTGCTCTTTGTTTTAAGGAAAGTTTGAAACAAGAACACAAAGGATTGAGGCAAAGGAAGACCTTCCTCTATGCGCAAAAATCTCAAACAATTTCTTTGAAGAGTGTTCCAAGAATGTCCCACAAAACGAACGTGATAGAAACAAAGCGAATAAAAAACCAAAAACTAGGGTACAAAAGAAAGAGATGAACACACCCAAAATGACATGAAGAATTGATAGATAAAAATAATTTGCAAATGACCTAACTTATCATGATTTAAGAAGAAATCATTATATAAATGAATAAGAACCCTAACCATCGAAAACGAAGAGGTGAAAAAGAAGAAAACACACCTAAAGGGTGTAAAGAAAAGACATAAACCATAGTTGATGAAAATGCCAACAAATCTTCACAATTTCATCTAGATACATGATCTGAAGGTCTTTACCAAATCACGAAGGGTGGAGAGGGAAGAAATGAGGTTAAAAGATCACAAATGAAGCTAAAACAACTTAAAAAGTCATTAAAAAGTGCTTAATGAAGTTGTATTGATGACGCACGAGTTAAGGACAAGTTGAGATGCTAGAAATTAAATATGAAATTGCACTAAAAAACAATGCCATTATATATGTAAAAGGTTCAATGTACAGTGGCACTGAAAAACAAATCCAGTGCACTTAAAAAAAAATTCAACACCCCCATGTAGGAGTGCTAAAATTCAGCACCCCTACATGGGAAAAAACTTTTCTAACTCTGGAAAACTGAAAAAATTGAAAAAATACTCATTTTTGAGAGTTTTGAGAAACGACAAGAGGCGAGCGCTCGAGGGGATGATTCAAGGCTTAGGACCATGCATAAAGGTGAGAGAAAATATGCCCCATTTTACGTGCTTAGAGTGCATAGGATTACGAAATGGACAAGTTTCGTAGGGGTTATCCCATGAATCAAGTACAGTTGGATTCAAGTATAACATGTATATATTATTCTATATATATTAAATATATATTATAAGTATCTATATTTTAATATATATTATTAATGTTAATATATTTGGTAGGCATATTCAATGGAAGTTATGCCACGTGAAGGTAATGTTAATAGCAGTTTGAATAGCTGTTGTAAATAATTAATGGGTCACCATTGATTGGCGTCACACTATGCATATAGTTAATGCAATTACTACCATGTAAGTGACTGAGTTTATGCACTTTTAAATAGTTGTTTGCAGCCACATGAAAGTGGCAGTAAGGGAGGTTTTGGAATATGTTTGTATTTTCTTGGAGGCCCATGACTTGGGAAAAAGCATGAAAGAGTGTTTGATTTGTTATCGACTTTCCAACGTGCCAGTTAAGAGACTTTTTTGTAACAACAAACTGTCAAAAACTCCATTTGGTTGCACCTAGCTAGCTATGGGAATATAGAGGAGGAAATCAAATGGTCTTTGATGTCTTTTCCAACTGAATTTGCATTATTTCATAACTAAAAACTCCACATGGGATTAGTGGAATTGTTGACTAAATCCAAATGCAAGTCGTGGTAGTTAAAGAGCCGAGTTGACTAGATCCATCCACATGACTGGCTAATTTCTGAGTGGTGGCAGTGTGAGAATTTTTTGAGCTTCCTTTTAGCAACTGATTTCTATCCATTTTTAGTATAAATAGAGTGCAATTTCTCATTATTTGGGTGTTCATTCGTTTAATAATATGGAGTATAGTGCATATGTGAGTTTTTGAGGAGAGCAAAGTTTGAGTAAAGAGCGTTTGAAATTCTATTTATCAAGTAGTTAAAGAGTGAGGATAGTTTGCTAGTTTCAATTATAGATTGCTTGGTAGAACTATCATTTAACAATTTAGAAGCAAGGGAGAGGTGCAAGAGCAGAGATTAGAGATGAAAATTGAGAAGGAAGCATGTTAAAGCTGAGTCATAGAGCAGATTGGAAGCAATGATTATCAAGAATCAAGTCAAGTTATTTTAATCCAGGCATGATTAAAATAATTATCTTTCCTTCTCTTTCAAATTATGAATCAAGCTCTTTATTTACCTAAGTTTTCCTATTCCGTTTTAATGTGCAAATCATGGCTATTAGAAAAGAATATGAGTGCATATATGAATAGATTAGTTATTTATGCATAGAGCTAATTTAAAATATAAAGAGATAATGAGAACTAGGGAATCCAGTTGAGTATATCCAATAGTTTTCTTTAATTATATTGTTAAATCATGTTTGTAATATATGATTCTAAATTATTATTTATATATTTATTTGAGAGAAAGTGCTTCAGGGGAAGGTTAAAATCTCTCTAAAGTTGTATTTAACCAAAACAACCAGCTTGTTAAACCAAAGTAGAAAAGGAAAGCTAAGTATGGAAATAGGATATTATCCCAATGAGACAATGTCTTATTTATATTGGTGTTAAATGAGTTTATATTACATATTAGTTAGAGGGTATGAAAATGTATTAGAAGTTAATAGGTCTTTATTATCTTTTGAAAGTTATTATATTATATAAATAGACCAAGAGTTGTTATTAATACCTACTAATTGAAAATTATGTATCTTGAATAGAGGAATTTATTCTCCTATTATTAATCAAAGCCCTTAGTGCTAGGGGACTTTAAGGTGCGGAAGCATAGATAAATCTCAAGTAGAAAATATTCTCTAGCGTGGCTATAAGCTTACCATACATTTATATATAATAATATATGTGTCAAGATTATCTATATAAAAACAAACATAGGTATTAAATTACATAATTATACAAAGGATAACTTCAGAGAAACCTATGAAGAATTTGGGGATTAGTCAGATGGTTCTTAGTTGAGTTATCAAAAGTAAAAAAATTATTATGTTGAATCATTAATGAACATTACTATGAATATAAGATTTTATAATGAATCAAAATATAAGATATTTAATGTCATGAATAGCTAGATCGGTTATGGTATTCTCGAAAGATAGAGCCATACTTGATATGACAACAAAGAGTTTAAACCATTATTTATGGAGAAGACAATTATCTATTTACGTCCTAAGAATAAACGTTGGACAAGTGAAACTTTAATATGAAGAAGTAATCTTCAATTCAAGTTTAATACTAGATTATTATAAATATCGACATATTGTCAGTACTTTAGATTGAGACCACTATCTAGTTGATGATAATGTGTCATCAGTATTAACTAATTATGTATAAAATAGGAGAGCAGTCAATCCCATGGTTAAAACTAAGGACAAGTGAGAAAAAGGCAGTTGTCAAGTTCCAAGATGTTACATGAACGCAACTAGAAAGATTTAGTCAAAAAAGTATAACTAGTCAAGTCGTTTATTGACTTAGAAAGAAAGGAATCAAATGAGAGGCAGTTGCCTAGACCTATAATGTTGTGAGAATGTAACATGGGTATTTGAGTCAGAAGTGTTAAACCTACTTGGTTGATTAGTCAACACTAGTGAAGTCATCACGATTGAAAGAGATTCCATTTGAGTTAGTTAACCTTTGGGTCGAACCAAAAGTAGAGTTAACCATAGGTTAGTAGGATTTCCAAGTCGAGTTAGAGGTGGGTGAATTTATGACATTGCTTCTTTATAAAGTGGATTGATTATATTTATCAAAATTTGGCCAAAGTAAGTGTAATAGTCATTGCTTGTACTTGTCAATTCACTGTGCTCCAAGTTTGCATAGCTTGTTAGTAGTGTCATATATAGTTGGAAGGTATCCATAGTTGTATGACCGTACTTGTTATGTAGGACACGACACTAGATACTCATATGGTAATACTAGGGGTTCCAATACTGAACTCTTCATTGAAGGGTAGGGTCACTTCCAGTTGGAAGGTGTGTAGGGGAACATCGATCTATGGTTGGAGGTAAAGTGCTTGGGTGATGCTCTCCCTATCATGTCCCCGAAATCACGACAGTTTTATTAACCATCTGATATCGTTATAATTATAATTGTTAGAAGACAATGTTATAATTATAATTGTTATTCTATAAATATCGTAATCATAAATCTATATATTATAATCATTGTAATAATATGAAATAAATATATTATAATTTAAATGTCATTATAAATATAATACAATTAAATATATCACAATCTTATATTCAAAGGGAACTAATCCAAAATAATACTACCTGAAGACGACAACCTCCATTGAGAAGACAATATTAATTAAATAAATAATCCTCAAGCTGGCCCATCTCTAAACAAATAATCCTCTTTGGTTATTGTTCTTCATTGCCTTCGTTTAGAAAGGTCAATCTTTTTATTCTTCCATAATGTCATCCATATTTCTCATTGATCGATTAAAAATTCTACTCTATTCTAGGTAATAGACAAATCACTATAATATCTATTAGAAATTCCTACATTCGCTGAATACTAGTTAAACAGTTGTTCAAAGGAATATTTAGTCATCAGGTTGCAAAAAAGAGTAGTAGCTAAAGGATGAAGACGAGTGCCACCCAAGGAAGGAAACACACAACCTTGAATTGAAGATGATTAACTTTTGAGAAATAAACACGACCACCATGTAGATACCGATTATGGAAGGATGCTTGATTTAACAAAAGCATCAATCGTAAGTGAATCAACATTATCATTGCAGAAGACCATGGATATAGTGAGTATGCCATTAAGCATCAAGGGTTTTGCTTGAGCGCAGCCTAGTGAAATCACGTATATGTATTTCAACATATTTTCAGGTTGCAAAAAGCGTGACCAATTATGCCATCAGCCTCAGAAGTACCGAACAAGCCAATAATTGGTTCTCATCACCCTATGTTTCAAATCAATTTCACTATTGATATCGACACTTGGATTGATCAAAGGCAATATCAAGACTTCGGTTATATTACTACTATCGTGAAAGTAAAGGAGTCGCGACTAGGCCCAGATTGCTTCCGTTAAATGTCCAGTGTCGTCTTAATACATAATTAAAATTAATGATGGCGGTAGCAGGTTTGTGGGTAAAAAGGAAATTATGGTAAGTTAAGTTAATAAGAAAACAAATATTATATCAACCATCAATGATTATATGAATAGTTACAGAGTCGCGATTAATATTCCACAAGCAATAATTAATATAAATTGTTTAGCTAAAAGTCACATCCTTTTGGATGGACATTTTCCTTCAAAGACACAACCTTTCTGTGCAAGCATAAAGATATTAAGAGGTAGAAAATAGAGGAGGTAGAAGGAAGAGAGTGAGAAAAGAATTTGCTATTTCCTGCACAAGAGAATAGAAAATAAGCATGCAATAGAATCTACAGTAGGAGACCAGACCACTGAATCATGTGAAGTATTTCACTTAGTACTAATTTCTAGAAATCCAAGTTCAGCACTAGAAAATCATACTGTGATGTCATCATTAGCAATGATATTTAGCATTTCAAATATGATAACAATTAGCATTCAATGCATTAACTTCAAGGCCCTGTAACAAACTTTCTCCATGAACCGATTTATGGGACTCCTTGTTGCATATAATCTTTGAACACCTCCGTTGCATATGACTAAACCAGGATGGTGCAAACCTCACATATTGTCCATCATAATCTCCTCATTAAAGTTATTGCATTTGTGAAAGGACAAATCTTGATTTCTGCATCATCTACCTTAGCAAATATATTCTTTGGGTGTTCCTTATATATCAGTAAGAAGAATTATAGTTAGGACCATGCATAAGTAGATATAGATCATTACTAACCCATTTATTGATGCAAATGCCTACTTTGACACATACATAATAAAAACTTACTAATCTGATCATTGGTGCAATTTTTCCTTTGACATTATGGGAATAAACACTGTTGTTAAAGGAATTCAATAATAACTATGATTGCATTTAGAGTAGATTGATGTGGGATCTCTTATTGATAGAATGCATTGTCATTGGCCTCATACATCATTGGCAACCCATGGATAGAAAGGAATGTGATAAGAATTGATCATAGATGTGTATATGTTAATGTTGCTTCATATTACTTCTGCATTTTGATATATTTCCATGATATAGTTGAATTGGTTACATGCTCATGTTAGTATTCTCATAAGCATTACGGATAAATATAGATGAATCAATAATGAATGCATACATATATATACATATGACTGTGTAAATATTGTCTTCTTTTTGCTTGTTATCCTATTGGGAAGGGTGAAACATGAGTGAAGTGGTTTGCCTAAAAACCCCACCTAAGATTTTGCCCCATAGGCTCAAGGCAAGGGTTGGGCCATGGAGGGTTGGGGGTCCCACCTAAGATTCTGCCCCATAGGGCTGAGGCAAGGGTTGGGCAATGGAAGGGTGGTAGGCCTTAGGCCACTTTGGACTCTATGGTTCCCCTATCCTAATAGGGTGAGTGTTTTCTGAGGTGCTGCCATGAGTGGAGTATGTAGGTACTAAGCCACTAGGGAAGGAGGATTGTGATGGACAACCTCTTGAGCTTGATATGAGGGCTTTAGGGCAGATCCACCTATGGAAACTCCTCTTATGTCTTCATTATTGCTTTATGATTATGAATATATTTTGGATATCTAGATATTAATGCTAACAAATATGTTGTTAATATGGTGAATATAGATTCCAATCCAAGGTTATTTAATTAGAAAGACATTCATTTGGAAAAAGAAAACTTTAAACCTAATAAACAAGCAAATTCTAGGGAAAGGCCGGGTAAGGGACATTACACTCCCTCTTGCAGATGACACGCTGAGGCTTGTGAAATAGAAGAAGTGTACAATCCAGATAAGGATACCTTGACCTTGATCACTTGTAAATTATGAAATTGTATATATGATCATGAATTCTATTTATAAATTGTATTTGAAAAGATGAGTTTCATTTAATTGAAGTTTAATTTGATATTTAATTATGCAATGTTATGTGAAATTCTTTATGAAGCATGCAAAAAGCTATTAAAGGAAAATAAATTTTTTATTATCCTATTTTGGAAACTTTGAATTATTCACTTCATGAGTTAAAACTTAGGTGAAAACTATAGAGTAAACATTGGGTATGTTACAAAATTTAATTTGGCATATAAAATTGAATTGTGCCATGTAGAAGTCATATATTCAAAAGTTGCTTTAGTAATTCTACTCATCTTCACTCGTTTGGTAGTTGAATTTGGTCAAGAGGGCACTTATAGATACTTTTAAGAGATTGTCAAATCAATAAGGAACATGTTCTCCTCAGTCAACCTTATTAGGTCATGATAACAAAAAGGAATGATATGAAAGAGAACATGCACAAGAATGTAAGTAGCCTATATATAAATGAATTAGATCTAATTATTTGTCCCTTTAGAAAATAAAAATATGCTTTAATTACTCTCCTTGATGTTTTTTACTTATCATTACATCATCCTTTATATGATTAATAACACATTGAATGCCTTTAATACCAAGACATGGAAAAATATTGCATGAATGTGTAATAAGTTGACTCATAATAAGTTAATAGAAAAGAGTAGGAAAGCAGGAGTTTGAATTTAAATCTTTGAATTATTGGTTCATTTTTATACACACCACTAGATTGATCCCAGTTGGTGTGGAAATGAACCTAGGTAATAAGATAATAATCTTGAGATAGAGGCAAATATGGGAGTGACAACAAATGCAAGTATAATAATGAGGGGTGAGTGATGAATGTATATAAATAAGTATAAATAGGAGGAAATAAGGATTAATAGAGATAGGGCATAAGCCAAACCTAGCACAAGAGTGTGCCACTTGTCAAAATGTAGTTATATTCAAGACACTCCATCAAAGTGGGCATAAAACTAAATGGGAAATGGCATAGGTATGTAAATTTTACCATTATATTTTATCCCCATTTTGATATATATGTGAATCTATCATGAGAGTGAAAGTTCAAAGTTGTGTCCCACTTTAGGTCAACTTATCAACATAGTTGAATTTAAGCATTTCCAACTAAAAAATAATATTTACCAAAATAAAGTTCTAGTTGGATTCATTCCAACTAAATTAGATTTGGGCTACAAGTTTTCTAGTTGCAAGTGTCCACTAGATACATATGTAGCATCACTTTAGTGTATCTTATAAAAATATATATTTGAAAAACTTCATGTTCTCATGGCTCTTACTCACATAAATAACATTTAAAAAAAGTTAAAATACCTTTATATAAATATATGAATGTAGTTTTAAAAAATATAATTTCTCAATATTTTAACTGGTGTTTATATTTTCTTTTTTTGTTTTTACTAAAAATAGGTCATGAGCACCGAAATAAAAGGTTGATTGTCTTCAATCTAAAAATATTGAATTTTATTAAATCACTAGAAGAGAAATTTCTTGTTAATATGATAGGATCATTTTTTTTTAATCTTGGATAGATAGTTAAGACAAAAAGGAGAATCTTGTTAAAACAATTACGTTTTCAAGAAACGAGACTATTAATATTTATTTAAAAATATATTTTTTGAAATGGAAAAAAAATCCATGCACTAACTGTTTCAATTTATAAATATGAAAAAAAAATCACTATAAAAAAATAAGAGGACCTCTTAATCTAAATTTTTAGCATTTTATGGGCAACTAAATTATAGTGTCAATTTTACAAAAAACTACATTCAAATTTATTTGTTTTTTAACACAAACATAAAACACACTAGAAAGATTACAATTCATTAGTTTATATCATTCTAATGTCAGTTTTTAATAGTTCGTGTTTAAAATTTATACCGGTGATCCCATAATAGTGGTTTACAATTTTTGGCCAAACTGGACACTGACATTATTATTTTTAACTGAATCTTCACATTCGGGCACCTATAGCGGCTAAACTGTGAGGAATTTGAAGATGGTGTAAACTAGAGTCTCATCAAATTTTGTCTATAGATTCTAAAAATATTTTTTACAAAGTTTTTGGAATCAAATTGCACTTCTTTTTCCATCTCCATGAAAATTGATTTTTTTTAGAAATAACATTTTAAAAAAGTGACGCTCACCATATAACGCATAACAATTTTTCCATGAAGTATAAAATTATAATTCTTTCAAATTTAGATTTGTAAATTTGATATCTAGTGCTTCCACTTGGTTAGATAGTTTTTTATTGAATATTTTTTCCTTAATCAAGTTTCAAAGTTAAACAAATTACAATTCAGACACAACGTGACTGTATAACGCGTAACTTTTTTTGTATATGTTAAAATTTAATTTAATTTTTTTTGGTGGATCAAGGACTTCAATATCTAGTGCACTCATATTTTTCAATTTTTTTTTTTGATAATCTTCTATTTTTCCACATGAAGAACAAAGAAATTCATTTTCGATGAAAAACCTATGTTAAATAAAACTTAAAAAATAAATACATAACAAAACCAAAACATATTAAAATTATATTCATTGGATAGCTTGTTCTGAAGAATACCATAATCATTTGAAATAAATTTTAAATGAATTCAGTTGATCCCCCAAAAGCTAAATCAAAAGTGATTTTTTATCAGCATTTTGATAGGTGTAAAGGAGACACATTTATAGGTATGGTTTAAAACCAGCGAGGTTCTATCCAAGGGGTTTGATCTAAGGTGATTTTATCAAACCCTCTTCAATTGGAATCTTAAAATGGAACTTTTTAAGGCTTAAATCATTATATTTTCTAAAAATATGATTTTATTAAATTGCTCCTCTGTGGAATTAGAACCACTATTATGAGAGCACCCTAGATCAATATTGGCCATTCTTTTATAAAAATGGGTCACAACTTTAAATTTTCACATGTGATTATTTATTTCAAAGTATATGAACATTTTCAATCAACATGAAAAGAATATTCAAACACTCATAAGGGGAATATACGATCTATGTAAAGTAATAGATCATTCTTGGATTATTCTCATATGTTCCTTGGTATGAGCATTATATTAAACTTGTAGAAGAATAAAATATGTAATGAGTAGCTTATGTTGCACAATTTCAATAGATACAAACTACAAGTTAATTCAATTGTATGTGAAAAGTGAGAAGTAGAGAGAGGGATTATAGATTCCATATGTATTGAAATTGATACGATAATACTCTACTCATTGTAACTGTAATACCCTCATGTTGCTGATACTCTTAGATACTCTTCTGTGTTGGTTTTGTACTTGGTTTGTGATGGTGATTAGTTCACCAGATTGGTTGTTTGTGGATTCATAGTTTAGTTGGTTTGCTGCACTTGATATTACTTATGATGGTTGATGATACATTATGTGGTGATCATATTATTTGGTTGTGTTATGGTTTTCTTCAATAATATATGTGGATATGTTGTGGTTTAATGTTGCTATGGATTCTAATGTGTTTGCTAGTGAGTCTTGGTGAAAGGACGGAGTAGCATCACTCGCTCGCGAGTGCCTTGCTACCTCGTGATTACCTTTCATGGTGTGCCTACATTGGATATTTACATGCTACTTGACGTTTGTTTCTATGCAGGATGCAGGTACTGGACATCGACTCCACTTGCTTGACAGGTCTGAGCGTGTCCCATAAACCCAACGGGTATGATGTTGAAAAGGGAGTTGATAAGGAAGTGTCCCCGTCCCAAGTTCGACCCCTCGTTGTGAGTCTTACGATGTCGTTGTCTTGACTTGTCTTTGTTTCAGTGTTGGTTGTTGTTGATTATTTATTTTATTTGTGAATAGTTGTTATTTAATTAATCTTTATTTTATGTGTGATTAATTAATGTTATTTTGTTGATATGATTATTTATAGGTAATTGTAATTAAGTTTAATGTTAGATTTAAATGTTGTAATTTAAAAGTTATTTAATTAATTAAAAGGCATAAATTAATTAATTAAAATAAATAATGTTGTTGGGAATTGTAGATTATCTCTTTCAAATATTAAAATTATAAAATTTGAAGATATTATCATGTGAGGATAAATGTGAAAATAAATGAATTTTTAATTAAATTTGTGGGATAAATGTGAGTTTTAAAATCAAGAAAAAGGAACCAATGCATGTTGTGGATTTTTGGGAAAAGGAAGAGCTTTATTTATTTTTATTATTGTGAAAAAAGAAGAAGAAGTTTTTCTCTTCATGGGATGGCTTTGGTTTTTGGAAGAAGAAAGTAACAACAGTGGGGAAAAATATGTGTGTACTTCTTTGTTAATTTGTCTGTAGAGGAAAATAAAATAGATTGGATCAAAATTTAGCTTGGGAGAAAGGATTGGAGAAGGAATTGATGAGGAAGATTGTGTTTGAAAGAGGAAGAAGGGCTGCCATGCTGTGGATTCGTCATCAAACATAGGACTCTAGGTTCTTTGAATATCAATTTATTTTACATGTGTTTGAAAGCAGTGTTTAGATCTATGTCTGTTTGAGTGATTTCTTGGAAAAAATTATACTGTTCAAGAAAAGAAAAGAAAGTGCTTGAAATGTTTTAATTTCGTATTTGGCTGAATGCAAATCCTTTTTTTTTTAAATTTCCTCTTCCCAATCCTTTTGTTGTTTAAATAATTTGTGTGGAGAAATTCGTATATCCCTCTCAAGAAAATTTGTGTCTACTTTTGGAGAAAATTATTTGTTTGTGTCTGTATTTTTCTTTGAAAATGGGATTGATATTTATTATATATATATATATATATAATTGTAAAAGATGTTCTGGTTTGTAAACATATGTATATATATTTGTGAAATATACATATATGGATTCTATTTTAATTTTTTATTATCATTAAAAATAACTTTGAAATGGGATTGGGGGAGGTACGATGACGCTGTGCCAAACCCCCCGCCCCCCTCTTACCTGTGTTGTGTGGCCATGTGGGAGGCTGTTGTATGCAACCCACCCACGACTGCACACAACAACCTGCGGGCTGCTGGGCGCAACCCTGGGTGGGGGCTGCGGCCTCCCCTATGGGGAGGTTTGCAGCCTCCTCCCCACTGCAGATGTTTTCCTATAAACTTTAAAATTTATTTTTTATTAATTTAAATTTAATTCAATTTAAATTCGTTTTGGTTTTTATATTTAATTTAATAAATATATATTATATATTATATATATATATATATTTAAATATATATATGTGTATATATATATAAGTTATGTTATTAATTTTAAATGCAGATTTAAATATGTGAATATGTTTATAAAATATATTGTATATATAAATATGTATATATATATATACATTAGCATAATAATGTGTATGTATATAGATAAATATGTATGTATATTTATATACTTGTTGAAATTACAGAAAGTCATATGATGTTAATTTTCAATGCTTGGTTTTACGACGTCACTAGCTAAACTGGAAATATAAGCGTTGTCAATTAAATTAAGTTGAATGATTTTGATCAAAATTTGACATATTGAGTAAATTGATTGTTTTTTTTCATGGTAGAAATCATGCAATGTGTTATTTTAATGGTGTTTGATTGAGTTATTGAAAAATTGTGTTCTAAATGAAATCTTTGAGTTGCGTAATTGTTCAACTCTTGAACATTGTTGAGTCAATTGTTGTTCGCTTGAATGGATTATGGTCATATGGGAAAATATTTAAGTCAATTATCCTTCTGTAGGAGCTTAAGTTGCTTAGGGACTTCTAGAGGCATGGGGAAATGATGTTGTATTTATGATCTTTTAATTTGATACTTGTCCCTATTTTGACTAAGAGCTATAATCTTGAGTTTAGATGGGGGTTGTACCGTTTTTATGGGTGTTGATTCATATGAATTTTGGCAAGATGGTTTTGCCTTGTGGTTATTCTATTTTGTGGTTCAGTTTTCTTGTTGGTACAACCCATTGGAATTTGATGTTATGATTTGGGTTCTAGGGGGAGTGGCTCTACGTGGGCATCGACGCACAAAGGGGCTATCAGGATAAGGTCCACGTTAGAGTTAGAGTAACAAGTGATAACCTAATTAACTAATGGGTGGGTGGTAAAAAATTAATAAGATAATTGTGGATGCCTCGTCCACCTATTAGGGATTTCATAGACTAAAGGTGGGCCGAGAAGGCCGTGGTTGGAAAGATCGTTGCCTCATCTTCATGAGAGGTTAACAGTTCAGTACGAGTCACCTTATGGGGCCGGCGCCTAGAGAGGCTGTCAGGATAACCATAGATGGGGGCCAATGCCTAGAGAGAGGCAGTCAGGATAACCCATGTAGGACTGTGCGATGACACTCTCCCATAGTTTCCCTTGCGTTTGTTTTGTGCGTATCTAGAGGCGGTAATGTCTTATGTTAAGGAAATTGGTTCTTGATGTTGTCTTTGTAGCCTCCTTTCAGTTATTCAATGATGCATATATGCCTCATGGCAACTTTATTGGTGTTGATGAAAGGTGCCCTTGGATATTTATTGTTGAGTGATTTTGCGGTCTCATTTGGCGAGCTTGGAATTTTATTATTGTTGGAACCTCTTATGGAGATTTAATGTTGATCTATGATTTTGGCAATTAGTTCTGGTTGGACTTTCCTCTAGAATTCCCTTGAGTTGTTTTGTTGCTAGCCTTTGGAAGTGGTCTATTGATGTTATGTTTTGTGATTTATTGTTGTTATGTTTAGGAAGTGGTCTTTTGATATTATGTTTATCTTAAGTATTCTTTTACTTCTCATGTTTGGAGTTTAGTCTGTGTTTTTGTTTGGATGTTCTTGGTCGGGGATCGTTCCTTATTTACTCCTAGCACGGGGGTGGTTGGGTGGAATGTGCTACGCACCCCGTTGGGTCCCCTGTTATGTAGTTGAACCATTTAGTGTAGAGTTTGCAGATGCAGCTTGATCCAAAATTCATATGTTACCAAATGTATACTTGTACTCCATATGTATTATATGTATTGATGTATCACTCCCACGTGTGTTGGGAAGACTTATGATGTAATTTTGTATATGTATTCAATGAGTTGTATTAGCAGATTGATGTAATGTATAAGCACACTATGTAGTTTATCCTTGTACTATAATTGTATATACTGTTTATGCTATGTTGTATTCATGGAAATATGTAATTTATATTTCCATGTTTAATTTATTGTAAATGCATGTATGGTTTCCATATGGTTTATTCTTGTCACATTGTTTATCATTTATTAATGTTTAAAATTGAAGTTAAGTGAATGAATGGGTTAGTTACGTAATGTCACCTCGTGTACCCCAAAGGACTTAGGTGAATAACTTGTAATATTTTAAATCTAATGTATACAATAATTTATACACTTAATTGTTTTTTTTTTAAAATTGTACCATAAATGTTAGATATATTAGTTTTTCTTTGGGGTTGTGAGGTGGGGCATTACAGTAACAATATGATATGGCATGTGATATATCCATGTAATAATGTTACATGTGATGTGTTGATTATAAAGTCAATGACACATCGAGAATATTAATAACTAAGCATTTAAATTTATTTAAATGCATGATAAACCATCTAATATTAATGAAACAATAGAGAGGAAAGCCTAAATACACAAACCATATGATGATTAAATGTACAATTGGATAAACCCTTGTGGAAAAAACTACTCCACCAAAGAGACCTGAGATTGTATTAATCACAATAAAAGTGTACATTAATACAATCCACTTATCCTCTAACTAATAATAAATAGCATAAAATTACTTGCAAATGCACATTACAAACCTCTATCACATGTATCCACTATATAGAAATATCATAAACAA
>VDFB02388137.1:0-45856 GCA_007258455.2 Sequoia sempervirens | reverse complement strand
TATGATTTCACGAAGAAAAAGATGAAAAATTTAATTATATATTCCTTTAAATTAAAAGATGAGTAAAAAATGAAAAAAAAAAACTTTTAAGAATTATAATAAACATTTTATTGAAGAAGAGAGTGGGACGTCTTCTATATTAATGCTTACTAGTGAAAGTTGGAAATAATTAAATATTCCATCTCTCGCTATTGTATAGGCTAGGTTTTTGAAAATTATCTCATATAAGTTATTGTTTTATAGTTGTATCATATCTATTATTATATTTTCATATGTTATCAATATAAATATGACTATAAAACTTTGGATTAATTGATTGGCATATAATAGTTTAGTATAATATGTTGGCTATTCATATTATTTTATATGCATGTATTTGAACATAATATGGTTGGTGAAATATTTATCTCAATGTAAGGTCGTCATAGGTTCAAAACCACCAAGTGCATATATATGTATATATATAGATAGATAGAGAGAGACTAACCTTAAATACTTAGTTAGTGTCCATATAAATAGATAATCTTGTTAAAATAGAGAATGAAATATCATGCATGATTGTTGTGTCTATTATTTTACCATATAGAGTCGATTAATTGTTTGAATAAAGTAGTGATACTATGCTTGTTGTTACCAAATTGATACCAAAATTAGTTACCTAAGGCTAACATAGGTTACATTATGGGCCCATTACTGTAATGTCCCCTTTTTCATGAGCGTTGGAGTTTGGAGGAATTGACCTATTCCTGATCCTCGTAGGCTAATGGGGCTTGATCAGAGGGTCGTTTGGCAGATACCCAGTTGATTGGTTGGCTCATTTCTTGGTCATATGAAGGTTTTCCTATTATCTCCATGGATGTTTCTAATTTTGGAAACCTTATTTTATATTATAATGTTATATTGCACTTTAGGAGTTGGGTTATATTTTATATTATTATCCGTATAAAGGCAGGTGTATATCATGAGAAGATTGAGATAAAGAAAAAGAAGAAAAATCTGGCCTTCTTTGGCGACGGCATGGATTCCACCATCATTACATTCAACAAAAGTGTCTTCGAAGGAGTAACCACTTTCCGTTTTGCAACCTTCGATTGGTGTTGTAAACTCCACTATAGTTTTCCTTGCATTATTATTTCTGGTTTTGTAAGAAATCAAACTAAATTGCTTTTTCTTATGGTTTTTGGAGCTTCGCTATTTTTGCTCAAAATTTGTGTGAACTTTCCTTTTAGCTTAGTATTAAGGGTTTGTTACTTAATATTAAAAGGGTTCTGTTATATTTTATATTATTATAAAGTGCAATATTAAAATAATAAAATAATAATATTCCTTCTAGAAGGTGACTTGGGAAAGTTCTAGAAGGAGGCCGACCTATTGAGGAAAAAGAATAAATAGGCATTGAGGGCTCATTTCCTATGATCCAGATTTGTTGTTGATGTTGATGTTTGTTGTTGATGTGCATTGTGGAGTCTAGGGTTTCTGCAATTGTCACAGTTGGCCATTGAGAATGAAAACTCTCAATTGTGTAGAAACCCTTGTTTCCCCCTGATTCTAATTCTGACTGTTTTTTTTTGTTTGTTTTTGCAGTTTTTGGTTTTTTTGGTGTTTTTGAGCATAAATGCAATAATGCGATTTTGCAAGAAATAAAGAATAAATTCTATAAAAATAAATCAACTCTGAAAACGATAGATTCTTTTGCTAATATGGATGCCAGTCTATTTATCAATCTTCTGATACGATTACAATAAAGATCTACTAACATGCAATCTAAAAAGCAATGATTTTTAACGAAAACCTGGAGATTGCAGCAAGCTGAAACTGATATAGAACTGGTACGGCTGCAATAACTATCTTTGTCTCCCTCCGTCCAATGATGTGAGTTGATACCAGATGCAGGGGTGCCACTACTGGTGAAGACTGGAAGCCAAATAAAGAAGCGCCTTTCTCAAGAAATAAAGTACGGCTTGTGAGAAGGTACGGCCAGGTACAGAAAAGTACGGCCCTGTCAACAGCAGCAAGTACAATGGTACGGCCTTCCTGAAATCAATGTCCAGTCTCAAGAATATGATGCGCCTTGATGTAAATATGCCTTATGGAGGAAACCCTGAATCAAAACTCTGATAATGAATGATCTGTGAAGTTCTATGATCTCTTTTGGATGAAGAAACCTCTTTGCTGGCAATAAATCGGAAGATATTTCACACCCTCTGAATCGCTCTCACTGGAGATGGCTCGTTCCCCAATGCACTGAGACTGAAACCCTTGGCTTCCATGCTCTGGTTGAAGACTTCAACAATTTTCAATAATCAATAATCATAATACCTCGATTCCCAATGAAAAAATGCCTTATACTCTGAAAAGTGCGAATTCCTTAATAATAGGGAATCATTAAAAATTCGACTTCTCTTCTTTTTAATTTTTCAATAGTTTCAACTCAAATTTTTAATTATAAAATATAATTAAAAATTGGCCCCCTTTCATGATGGGCGACCCCTTCAGCCAAATCACTTAAGTTATTATAAAATATTATAACTTTATATTATAATGCTCCAACAATTAATATTTAATTAAATCAATTAAATATTAATATCTCTCTCGATATATACCCGATGCACGAACCGTCTGAAGCTGATGAACAATGAAGTGATTCTGCACGTGATCCATCCATACTGCTAAAAATAGCAGGGGTCCCTCGCTGAGTGCCAGATACTGCTAAAAATAGCAACTCAGGCTAGAAGTGTCCGAATGAGCCCGGACGAAAGCCAACTGATCAAATACTGCCAACTGAAGCTGAGCCAAGCTCCATCAAAACCCTCTATCCAATCTATCAGCCTACGAGGGTCGCATAATAGGCTAATCCTGCTCTCTAAGAGATGTCAACTAGAAGGGGACATGACAGTCTGCCCTTCCTGAAATTGCTTGTCCTCAAGTAATCTCAACTCCGGATGCTGCAGAATATCCTCGCTCTCCCATGTAGCATCCTCAATAGGCAAATCTCTCCATTTCACTAGATATTCCCTGATAGTCCTCCTACGCAACTGTCTCTCTCTGTACTCCAGGATAGACTCAGGTACTAAAATCAACTTTCCCTCATCATCTAAGGGAGGTAGAACTGCAGACGGTACCACACGATGTCCCAACGCCTTCTTGAGGCGTGATACATGAAAAACATTGTGTACCCTGCTCTCTGCTGGAAGCTCAAGCTCATACGCCACCTCTCCAACTCGCCTTAGGATCCTGAAAGGACCGTAATACCGTGGCTTAAGCTTCTCTGACCCACTCTTCCTAAAAGTGGACTGACGGTAGGGTTGCAGCATGAGGTAAACCATGTCACCCACCTCAAAATGCCTCTCCGTCCTCTTCTGATCCGCATACTGCTTTTGTTGATTTTGTGCCTTGGCGATATTCTCCTTGAGAGCCTTCATAGTATCCTGACTCTCCTGCAACAAGTCTCCAGCACTGGCACTCTACTGTCACTCAGTAGCAGATCCAGAAAACTCGGCGCCTCATACCCGTACAACGCCATAAAAGGGGACATCTGAATAGTCATGTGGAATGTCGTGTTGTAGCAATACTCGCACAAATGAATCCACTTGACCCATGCCTTCTGCTGCCCGGCAATATAATTTCGGAGGTAACCTTCCACCCACTTATTCACTATCTCCGTCTGCCCATCAGTCTGCGGGTGGTAACTGGTGCTCGGAGTAAGCTCGGTCCCACAGAGTCTGAACACCTCCTGCCAGAAGTGACTCAAGAACCAACTATCCCTGTCGCTCACAATGCTCCGAGGCAATCCATGTAGTCTGAAAACCTCACGAAAGAATACCTCTGCTACCTGTGTAGCTATGTAGGTTGTGGTGATCGGAAAGAAGTGGGCATACTTCGTAAGCCGATCCACAACTACATATATGCAATCTCGCCCTTGGGCTTTAGGCAAGCCCGTAATGAAGTCCATCGACAGGCATTCCCACTTCCTGTCAAGAATCGGAAGTGGCTGCAATAAACCTGCCGGGTACGTGTTCTCCTACTTGTTCTGCTGACAAACAGGGCACTCACGCACGTACTGAAGAACATCCACCTTGAGTCCTTTCCATGTGAATCTCTCCCGTATCTGTCTGTAGGTTTTGAAGTACCCGGGATGTCCTGTTGTAGGCACGTCATGAAAAGCCCGCATGATGATGTTCTTCACCTCTGAACCTGGGATCAAATATATCCTGTTCTTGTAAATGATCAAGTCATTTACAAGCGTGTACCTGGTATCAATCGTCGATCCCTCAACAATGCTGGAGGCCCAAGTATCCTTGGCATACTCTGCCACAATCATATGCCTCCAATCCTCCGTAATATGAACCATAGAGCTCAAATGTGGCATGTGTGAAAGAGCATCAGCTACTACGTTCTGTGTACCTTTGATATACGAGATATCAAAGTCATATGCCTGCAATTTATTGACCCACTTCTGCTGACGATCATTGAGATCTCGCTGCCCCAAGAAGTGTTTCAAACTGTTATGGTTAGTTTTGATGCAAAATTTGCTGCCAACAAGATACTGCCTGAATTTTGCTAAGGCATGCATGATAGCGAGCATCTCCTTATCATATATGCTATAAAGTCTCTCTGGCCCTCTGAGTTTACGACTCTCATACACAATCGAGTGCTTGTCCTGCATAAGCACCGCACCAATGCCCTCACCTGATGCATCGCACTGAAGCTCAAAGGCTTCGTAAAGTCTGGTAGTGCTAAAACAGGGCATGTAGTCATCAACTCCTTAAATCTCATAAAGCATTCCTGTGCCTCAGGAGTCCAAATAAATGCACCCTTCTTCAGTAAATCTGTCATAGGGGCTGCATGTCGTGAATAACCATTCACGAATCTACGGTAGAATCCACACAAACCTAGAAACCCTCTCAACTGTGTCAGGTTTGCCGATGTAGGCCAGTCAATAATAGCACGGATCTTTTCAGGATCCATCTGCACTCCTCTTGCACTGATGATATGACCTAGATATAACAATTCGGTCATTCCCAAATCACATTTGGATTCCTTGGCGTACAAGGACTCCCTCTCCAGAATACTCAACACGGTCTCCAAGTGAGCCAAATGCTCCTGCCATGTCCTGCTGTAAATAAGAATATCATCGAAGAAGACCAATACGAATCTCCTCAGCAGTGAATGAAAAACCCTGTTCATCGTGGACTGAAAAGTAGCGGGTGCATTAGTGAGCCCAAATGGCATCACTACAAACTCAAAGTGCCCACAATGACATCGAAAGGCAGTCTTCTCTATGTCCTGCTCACGGACCCTGATCTGATGATACCTTGACCGTAAGTCAATTTTAGTAAAGTAGCATGCACCGTGGAGCTCATCAATAAGCTCGTCTATACGCGGTATCGGATACTTGTTCTTGATCGTCCTCTTATTCAGGACTCTATAGTCAATGCACATGCGTAATGTTCCATCCTTCTTCTTTACCAAAACGACCGAAGAAGCGAATGGTGACTTGCTAGGTCGAATGTGACCCATAGCAAGTAACTCCTTTATTGTCTTTTCTATCTCATCCTTCAACCTCTTAGGATGCCTGTAAGGAGTTATCATAACGGGCTTAGCACCCTCCTCGAGTTCTATGATGTGCTCAATGCCCCTGTCTGGAGGTCTCCCTGGTGGAATATCACTGAATACCTTATCATGCTTGACTCTCAACTGTTGAATGTCTGGATGATACTCAGTCTTCTGCTGTCCCTCCTGTATAGGTGCTAAAGTGCACTCGGCAGCCCACTCTACCATGTCGTGTCGCATGAGCCTCTCCATCCGACGAAAAGAAATTGTTTTGATGTTGCTGTCCCGTATTGCTTTTAGAATATGTGTCTTCCCGTCAACATCAAAACGGATCTCCATGTCCTTGAGACGAAGAGTGACTTCCTCAAGTGAATGAAGCCACTTCATGCCCAAGACCAAATCAATGTCTCCCATGTTAACTACGTAGTAATCAGCCTTGAACTCATAATTGTTCAAGCGTAAAGGGAGATCCTTAATCATGCGTTCACACCTCAAAGTGTATCCGTCGGCCACCTTAACCATAATGCCCTCGAACTCCTCAGTGATGAGTCCGCGTTTCTCAACAAATCTAGCATCTATGAAATTGTGTGTGGCTCTTGTATCAAGAAGGGTAATGACCTTCTGCCTGCCAACACTCCACAAATCCTGAATGAGCCCTCCTGCTGAATGCTAGATAAGGCGTGCCTCCTGTATCTGAAGCTCTGACTCTATCTCTGCCTTAGGCTCTGAAGCCTCTGGCTCTGACTCCTCAGAACTCTCCTGCTGTTCAGAATTCTCTGACTCCGAATCCTCATAATATGCCCACATCACTCGATTTTCCTTGCCCTTAGGCCTCAAAGGACAATCGTGATTGGCGTCATAGGGACCTTTGCAATAGAAGCAAAGCTTCTTCCTGCGTAGATCGTTAAGGGCCTCACGATCCAAAGGTGGTGCTGCTGATTTACCCTTTGAATCGTTTTTAAAATCTGATTTTTCTTTGTTAAAATCAGACTTCTCTCTGTTTCTGTTAAAACCCTTATTGTCCCTGAAAGATGAAGAACCTCTAGAGTTGAATCTACTAGAAGGTGCTGCCAACTCGATACTCCGTGCCTTCTTCATCGCTTCCTGTAATGAAGGAGGATCAAAGGCTTTGATCCAACCCCTCAATGGTTCTATCAAACCCTCCATGAAGAGTACCACAAGTAGTCTCTCTGAAATGTTCGGAACCATAACTGATAACTTCTGAAAGTCACCAATATAAGACTCCAAGCTGCCACTCTGTCTCAACTGAGCCAAGTCTCTAAAGAAGGATTCTGGATCCTTCTTGTCAAACCGCTCCACCAACCTGTCCACAAACTCCTGATATGATGTGATCCTGTCATGCTATAAGGTCACCATACCGTGGTGCCACCAGTCGTAAGCTACCCCCTCAAGATGCAGTGTCGCATATCTGATAGCATCTCTCTCAGCCATCGGGCGTAATGTGAAAAATGTGTCTAGCTTACTAATCCATGCCTGAGTTGTCACCTTACCACTACCATTGAACATCGCTAGATTGAGCCTGTTCGTAGCATGTTTCAGGTCATGATTCTGGTATCTAGGTCTCCAATCCTGTCGACCTCTGTGGTGCTCTTGCCTCTGTGTAACAAATCTGTCAAAGGAAATCCTCTCTCTGACATCTGGTGGTACTAACTCCCACTCCTCATTCGCTGCCATAAGTGTATCAGCGAACAACTCCTCCTGCTCCTCACCTGCGATAGCCTCATCGGGCTCCTGTCTCACAAAAGTAGGCCTAGTGGGCCTATCTGCTGTCCGGGAGGCTGTCCTAGGTGCCCTGCGAGATCCTGCTTCACTCCTCTCGTCGTCACGATGTGGTGACTGTCTCCTCGGAGTCCCCAATCTCTGAAGTGCTACTGTCAATTGCTGTAATACATCATTAGACTGCCGTTGACCTGCTCACAAGTCTCTGAGTGCATGTAAAACCTCTGCATCGTCCTGATCTCTAGGGTTTTGAGGAATTTCATTTCTAGGAACATCTATTCTGTCAGCCATGTTTTCCGACTGGTGGATCGAACCCTTTTGCCTGTCAATCAAGGCTCGTCTGCATGTGTAATACCTGTGAGACCCAATCTGTTCTGGCTGCATAAGACTGCTAAACCCTGAGGATGGCAGGATTTAGCTCTGATACCACTGTAGAAACCCTTGTTTCCCCCTGATTCTGATTCTGACTGTTTTTTTTGTTTGTTTTTGCAGTTTTTGGTTTTTTTGGTGTTTTTGAGCATAAATGCAATAATGCAATTTTGCAAGAAATAAAGAATAAATTCTATAAAAATAAATCAACTCTGAAAACGATAGATTCTTTTGCTAATATGGATGCCAGTCTATTTATCAATCTTCTGAGACGATTACAATAAAGATCTACTAACATGCAATCTAAAAAGCAATGATTTTTAACGAAAACCTGGAGATTGCAGCAAGCTGAAACTGATATAGAACTGGTACGGCTGCAATAACTATCTCTGTCTCCCTCCGTCCAATGATGTGAGTTGATACCAGATGCAGGGGTGCCACTACTGGTGAAGACTGGAAGCCAAATAAAGAAGCGCCTTTCTCAAGAAATAAAGTACGGCCTGTGAGAAGGTACGGCCAGGTACAAAAAAGTACGGCCCTGTCAACAGCAGCAAGTACAATGGTACGGCCTTCCTGAAATCAATGTCCAGTCTCAAGAATATGATGCGCCTTGATGTAAATATGCCTTCTGAAAGAAACCCTGAATCAAAACTCTGATAATGAATGATCTGTGAAGTTCTATGATCTCTTCTGGATGAAGAAACCTCTTTGCTGGCAATAAATCGGATGATATTTCACACCCTCTGAATCGCTCTCACTGGAGATGGCTCGTTCCCCAATGCACTAAGACTGAAACCCTTGGCTTCCGTGCTCTAGTTGAAGACTTCAACAATTTTCAATAATCAATAATCATAATACCTCGATTCCCAATGAAAAAATGCCTTATACTCTGAAAAGTGCGAATTCCTTAATAATAGGGAATCATTAAAAAGTTGACTTCTCTTCTTTTTAATTTTTCAATAGTTTCAACTCAAATTTTTAATTATAAAATATAATTAAAAATTGGCCCCCTTTCATGATGGGCGACCCCTTCAGCCAAATCACTTAAGTTATAATAAAATATTATAACTTTATATTATAATGCTCCAACAATTAATATTTAATTAAATCAATTAAATATTAATATCTCTCTCGATATATACCCGATGCACGAACCGTCTGAAGCTGATGAACAATGAAGTGATTCTGCACGTGATCCATCCATACTGCTAAAAATAGCAGGGGTCCCTCACTGAGTGCTAGATACTGCTAAAAATAGCAACTCGGGCTAGAAGTGTCTGAATGAGCCCGAACGAAAGCCAACTGATCAAATACTGCCAACTGAAGCTGAGCCAAGCTCCATCAAGACCCTCTATCCAATCTATCAGCCTACGAGGGTCGCATAATAGGCTAATCCTGCTCTCTGAAAGATGTCAACTAGAAGGGGACATGACAAATTGGTAGGCAATTTTGAGGGTGTGAAATATCACCTGAATTATTGCAGCTAGGAGAAAGTTACTTCAAACTTTCTATTTGTGCTTCATTGTAAAAACTTAGTGGCCTTTGGCCAAGTTTTTGTGGTATTCAATTAGGAGAATTATTGGAGACATTTTGGAGTTCATAGTCTTCATCAATTTTGCATTAAGGAGGTCGATTGCATTCATTCAGTCATTTCCAGAAGTTCTGATATAATATTTTCAATCATATAAGTCTGCATATTAGAGCCACAATTTTGCATATCATATTCAGATTTTTGTTTGGATGGCCTCATTCGTGCATTGTTTCTTTGTGGGTATTTGAGCATTCATCTTCAGAGAGCTTGGCAATCGTTTTGGAGTATTTTGGAGTAGCTATTAGGTTGTTGGTAAATAATTTCAGTGGTCTGATATACTACAGCAAGGGCGCCATTGGCAAGACATTTTTGTTCATATCTCATCATCAAAGCATCCTATGGTTTTGGGCATTGTTGCATTCTAATCTTTTGGTCCTACCGATCATTTCAAGTGCCAAGAGGTGGAGTTTAATTGCTACATTTATTTATCTAAAGTATTGCCAGGCAAGAATAGGGGCGGCATTTCAAAGGAGTCGATTTTTTCATTTGGAGGGGTCTTCATCATCAACAAGTGTTATAATCAAGTCTCCAGCTCTTCTACAATTTGTGTACCAGCTTTTTCAAGTCAATTGTTGCATATATATTGCATTTTAGATTTCATACTAAGGCTGCATTTGTACTCAGAAAATTACATAGTTTGCATATGTTGTAATGCCAAGAATCTTGGCCATTTCATACCAGCATTGTAGTTGACATTATATGTCTAATAAAGGAGATATAAGTTGCTGGTCTGATATAGTTGTAATTGAATATGTTTTTATCATTCATTGTC
The DNA here is from genome assembly GCA_007258455.2 of Sequoia sempervirens. Taxonomy (NCBI): domain Eukaryota; kingdom Viridiplantae; phylum Streptophyta; class Pinopsida; order Cupressales; family Cupressaceae; genus Sequoia; species Sequoia sempervirens. Next base: position 35,831 of record VDFB02388137.1, on the reverse strand, counting down.
AGCTTATTAGTTTGCATGCCAATTGTTTGACAAAATGTCAATTGGCTGTAGGTTTTCTTTTGGCATAAATAATGATTATAATATTGCATACCAAGTGTTTGTATTAATGCCATTTGGCTATAAGTACATAGATGTCATCTTAGATTGCATCCAAAGTGTTTGTCATAATTCTCTAGTTGTTGTAGCTACATATTGCAAGTAGTTTCAGTCACATATATGCATTGAATATTGCCAAAATAAGTTGCACATTCATGTTAGGTCATTGTTTAAACAATCTAGAGTCTTCTTGCAAGCATTCTTATTGATGTTAAGTGAAGGAAAGAGCCATTAAAGCAAACTGAAATGTTATATCAGTCATATGACCCTTGTATGCAAAGTGTTTGACAAAATTTTCAAGACCAAAAATCAGAAGTTTTCAATCAGTTTGAGCAGGGTCATTACAATTACCCACAAGTTCCAAAAATCATTTTCACATCTTAAACTTGGAAAAATATAGTACTAGTTATTGAAATGAGTTGGTTAGAATAACACAATGTTTTTATAGGATATGAAAACAAATGGGCTCTCTTAGGATTAGACATTAGGGCATGTCAATTTTATAGGGGGAGAGACAAACTCTAAAAATTAATAGTATTTTTGGATTGCAAACTTTTCTATGATATAGAAGTTCAATAAGAATTGGATATTAAAATAAATCCATAAAGAAAATTGATTTACATTGAATCCCTATTAGATTTAGACTTGTTCCAAAGTCCTTTTTAAGTGATTGTGTGAAATGATATGAACTCTTTTTAAGGGTAATTGTGTATTGATGCCACCCTAATTATATTTGATTATGTATAATATTCAAGCTGTATGCACATCATGATTCAAAAGATCAAAGTGGTTATTGATGCTTATGATAGAATTATTTAACCCTTTTATTGATGGAGAGATCAAGAAAAGTCTTCTATACTTGGAAATCGTGTATTTAATAAAAACCTTTGTAAAGGGTGTGTTAAATATAACTGAATATATTATGAAAAGGTGTGATGGTTGGGTGTCAACCTCAAGATATTTTATAAACCTATGAAGGAAATTTGGAAGGCTATTTTGAAGACCACTCAAGGAAGAAGGTGGTTTGATGGGTTATGGGAATTGGAAAATGAGCATACAAGGTGTGTTCAACTCAGGGTACAAGTTACACTTATGATTTTCATAGTTAGGGTTTTGTGTTAGAACATTTGCTCCACTGTGCATGATTTCAGGTTTACATTTTGTCTTCTGAATTTAGAATTATTCCCCCAAGAGTATGCCATAGGTAAAAGGACCTAAACCACCAAGTTCTTAAGGTGAGTAATCATTCCAATAGTTGAGCTCAAATAAGTATTACTTGATATTTGATCTAAAATATGATATTTGAGAGTTAAACATAACGACCATAAACTTTTGGTATTTTAATGTTGAATTTCATACTCTAGATGTTTAACAATATATTTAATTAAATATTGTTTTCTAAATAAATCAGATACCTAAAAAATACTGCATTGCCCTTGGATATACTGTTCATTTTTAAATTTGGGAAATTAACAGATTAAACATACAACTATTGAGGGGATGGATTCCCATGTGGTAATGCAAGGTAAAATAAAAGAAATCATCTAGACATAAGGATAAAATAGGGTTCTTTGAGATTAGAGAAGTTGAAAATAATACAAGACTCTTCTCAACTGCATGACTACAATCCTATGTGGTCAAGACCCCTAAGTTATTTTGTCATTTTTTTCTTGAGCTCGAATTTAAATATATCTAAATGTGAGAAAAAAAAAATCAACCTGGTTAAATCAAACATAACAAGCATAAGTCCAAATTTATGAATGACTTCATATTGTTAATAATTATTTGCTATTTCTTAATCGTAGCTAAAAGGATCCTTCCAAATTAAAAGATCATACACCTAATTGTTGTGACCTTTTCACACATCGCCCCATTCAAGATGGGGACCCCCTAATTTTTGCTCCGTTCTGGTCTTTTGGCTTGGGTCTCTCTCTCTCTCTCTCTCTCTCTCTCTCTCTCTCTGTCTCTTTTCTGGTGTCCGTCTTTCGGGGGGTTGTGTCCGTTATTGAGCTTAAACGCGAAATATTGGCCAAGTCTAAAATTAGGGTTTCATCGTTTCTGGCCAATCCAAGGTCAAATAAAGTGAGAAAATTAAAAATTGAACTTAACGATGTTGTCAGCAGGCATCCAGCAGGTTTTCAGCCAAGTTTCATCAAATTCCAAGGTACTTACTATTTTTAGTAAGTCTGCAATTCAGGGCAATTTGTCAGCTATTTTGAGATTCCGATCATCACACTGCATTCAGAGCGTATCAGGCTGCTTGCATGACAAATTTGAGCAAAAACGGATAACTTACTATTTTTAGCAGTCCGGCTTCCGGCACAAATTTCAGGGTCCAGATGCAGAGGTTTTCTTTGCATGTCTGGATATTCCTTCTGGGTTTTTCAAGACCTTCGCGATGATGTAACATGCAAGACAAGGCGACCACTTTCAGGATTCAGCCTTCCGAGGCTATTTTTAGGGTTTGCATGTCGAAATTTCTTTTGCATGTCAGGTGATTCCTGATGGGTTTTTCAAGAGCTTCGCGATGGTGAGACATGCAAACGAGGATTCTCACTCAATAAGGAACTTGCTATTTTTAGCAGGTATGTCCCGGCAGCTGCCACCCAGCAATTCAGATTCACGAGCTGATCACAGTGTTGCAGAAACGAAGGCAAACGGAGATCTTTTGATTCGCATGCAATGCAAATTAGGGTTTCCAGCTTCGGAGCCTAAAAATAGGCATCAAAAGTCAAAATCTTCAAAATCCGGTGTAAACCACTGCGATCGGCGTCCTTCAGGCTATCTGCTGGTGAAATTTCGAGTCAAACGGAGCACTTACTATTTATAGTAAGTCAAACTGGAAACATGCTAAAAATAGTAAATCAGCTGCATGCGTCAGTGTCAGCCAGCAGGTCACGTGGTGAGGATCGCCTCATCAAAATTTCAACTCGATCGGAGCTTGGGAGCTATCAGAAACATGGGCTTGCTATTTATAGTAAGCCACTCTCAGAAACAGGCTATAAATAGCAGGGTGACTAAAGTGGCAGTGCCAACAGGTTGATAAAGTTATGAGGATGCTATGTTTAAAATTTCAGGCCATTTCGAGCTTCAGAAGTCCAAATTCAGAGAACTTACTATAAATAGCAGGGCACGTAAGCTGGCAAGGATGATAAAAATTTGTCTAAGTCTGGAGTCTCGTCCACCAGGCCTGGCAAAATGCGCCCATCTCAGCTAGAGGCGTAGAAATTTTTTGAAAATGTGAGTTCATCCTTCACACAGGGCAAAATGCGCCCAAGGCAGGAAAGTCAAACAAAAGTCAAAGTTTTTATCCTGCAGCAGGGGCAAAATGCGCCCAAGATGAAAGAAGGGAAAGTTGAAAAAGTTTCTAAGGCATGAAAAATCCGCCTCACCCCTCAAAATGCGCCCATCCTCCTCAGGGGGTGAAATGCGCCCAGTTCACAAGGTGGTCAAAGCAAAGTCAAACGTGAAAATCCTCCTCATGCATCAAAATGCGCCCAAGATGCAAGCTTATCCTCCTCAGGGGGTGAAATGCGCCCAAGGTTGCAAGGAGTCAAACGAGTCAAAGTTTCTTATCCACCAGCAAGGGCAAAATGCGCCCAAATGCATCCATGTCAAGACAAAAATTGGAAGGTGAAGAGTCACCCAAGAACGTTGGAAGAAGAAAATCCTTCACACACATCAAAATGCGCCCAAGGGGAAAGAAAGTCAACAAGGTCAAAGAATCTCGTCCTCCTCCATAGGCAAAATGCGCCCAAACTTGTGCATGTGAAGACAAAAGCGTAGAAGTTGAAGGGTCACAAGGCGTGGTGGCAAGTTTGTCCTCCTCCTACAAGGAAATGCGCCCATGTTTGGATGTGAAAAGTAAATGCAAGTGGTAAATGGGATGAAAAATTTGCCAAAGCGTGGTGAAAAGTAGTAAAAGCTAGGCATTATCCTCTTTTATGTGTAGAATGCGCCCAAGGTGGTGGGCCTTGGATAAATTTTGCTAGGCGTGTGTTGGGAGCCTAAAGGTGTTAGAAAATTGCCTAGGCGTGATTCTAATCCCTCTTCAAATGCTATATGCGCCATGAGTGATGGGAGTTATAAGGTGTTAAATTATTTTCGAAGGTGGTGAAGGCAAAGTGGCTAAGGCGTGATTTTAAAATTTCCTCTCAAAGTGTGATATGCGCCTAAGGTTATAGATGTTGGAGATTTTTTCCTAAGGCGTTGAAGGTGATGTGTGTGTTAGAAAATATTTGAAGGTGTTGAGAATAAAATGCTAAATGAAGTGTGCTAGGCGCCTCAGGGGGAAAATAAGATATTGCCTAAGTGTTAAAAAATTTCTCTAAGGCGTTGGGCTTTTAAAATGAATATTTCCTAAGTGTGGAGTGAAATACAAATGAAGTGAGGCGTGCCGGGAATGTAAAATTTCCAAATGAAGTTGATCAAAAAAATTCCTCTCCACTGGCAATCAAAATTTTTCTAAGGCAAGTTCTCAAAGTGCGAAATGATTTTAAAGAAATATTTTCTAAAGGCAAATTGTTTCCTTCTTGGAAAATACGCCTAGAGCTCCAAGTTGATGAAATTTCTCAGAGCACGAGCAACTTTTCTCAGTGATGGAGTCAGAGATGGATAATATTGCAAGGTGATTCGAATTTTTCAATAAGTCAGAGCAACACAGAGTGATCACAGGCGAAGAACAAATTTAAATAATGAAAATAATATTTTTCTAAGGTTCAAAATTCAAAAAATTAAATGAACCCGTTCGTTGGGTACCCATGAATTCGAGACATTCTGGAGAAAATTTGCTTCTGGGTACTGAACATTTGTGATGATGAATGGATTTCCAAGTCTTTCAAGCTTCGCCGACACTCTTTCAGTGAAGAATTTAATCAGTGCTCGAATTGTGAATTTTCCTAAGGGAAAATTTTAAATTTTCTAAGGCAAACATGAATAAAATGAGTTTTCAAGATGAATTCTCTCCGAACGATGAATCTGAAGTCAGTTGCCTAGATAATTTTGATTAAACTTTTCAAGGATGAATTTTCCAGAGCAGATGATGAAGTTAAAAATTCGAATTCAAGTGACAGAGCTCCGGCTGGTTAGTAAAAAAGATGAATTAAATCAAATTTTCAAAAGCAAAATCCAGAACGCCAGTCAAAGTCAAGTTTCTAGAAGAATAATATTCCCGACGACTGGAGACAAGTGTCAGAAACACCAGAGAGGGAAAATTTGAATTCTTGAAGTGGAGTAGTGGAGTTTAATGGCACTGGCTAAAATTAACTTCTTCTAGAATTCGAGTTTTGGCTATAAGATGAAGATGTTTTTCACTTGTTTTCACAACTGGAGAAGTCGAACTTGCTCTGAGAGTGAAGTGTTGCAGTAAACTGTTGCTTGGAGAATTTAAAATCTGAATGTTGAGGACGCCTTGAGGTTGCTTGTGCTGAAAGTTGAAGGAGACGCCTTGAGTTTGCTGAGAGCTGAAAGGTACGCCATTGCTGAAATAGAAGAGGTACGGCCTTTGCTAGTATTGAGGCTGAAGTCTGAAATTTGATTTGTTGAGCTTAGTTGAAGTTGCCTGTGGGGCGCCTTGAAGTCAAAAGTACGAACTTGTGAGATTGCTGATTGCTGGTTTGAAGTGCAAAGTTAAGAAGTTTAAATTGCTGATTGCTGATAGTGAAATAAAGTCATCAAAGTTCACTTAGAAATCTGTTCTAAGTGTCGGAATTCGAATATATTCAAGAGAGGAAGCTGAGGTTTGCAAACACGAGAGTTATTACAGCTTCTAGAATTCGACTGCAGCCCCTATCATGCCTTATTTTATTAAATTTAATTGCTGATGAACGTTTGTTATGTTGCAGATGGCTGAAGCGAGGACAACCGGAAAGGACAATGGTGCCTCCAGACAGGCTACGATCAAGAAGCTCAGCAAAACATTCATGCCGGAGTCGAAGTTCATTTCAAAGCTGGGCAAGTTGACGGATACTAACCTGGGCTCTGTCAACCTGGAGACCTTCAAGAACAGGTTGTTTGGAATTGGAAGTCATCGGGCTTCGGTCACTTCGCACAACATCGTCCGAAGTGGACTATATGCAGCTGCTGGTTTTCCGCCAGCCATTCAGTGCTCAGAGCTTATAATGGAGTGCGCCAACTGTTACGAGAAGGAACACCGGTCGATCACGTCACCAGATGGCCAAGTGCTTGCCAATCTCACTCCGGCGGTCATTGGTGAAGCTTTTGGGATCCCGGTACATAGGAACATGATTTACAAGTCCAGGGAGCGAGCGGAGCGGATGTATGCTTCTGCTTTTGAACGGTGCATGGATACAATTAACACTCACTGGATGAGCACTCTGAAGCCTTCTCGTGCGAAGTTGCCGAAACAGATCATAGCAGAGGACCTGAAGCAGGAATATTGTGATCTTATCATGTTGCTGAGCAGGGTTGGTGGTTGCCCACAGTCCTACATTTTCGAGCCTTGATGTTTTATTACATCAACCTGGTGTTAGAGGGCAAGGATTATGTCAATTGGGCTGAGATGATCAGCGATAATATACATGAGCAGCTCCTGAGCCTGAGGAGGACTAAAACGTTTTACATGAGCTCTTATCTTGTCTACATGTTGGCACGAATGACGAGGTACAGAGGGATTTCTTACAAAGAACCCGTCGGTTGTGGCTCTCATCAATTCAAAATCCATGAGGCGTGTACACAGTTGCACCTTTCGAGCACAACCCACTACAAGCGTGTCAACGATTCATTCACCATGTACATCACGAGGTTGCTTCAGGAGCGGTTACACCACAGAATCTCTAGAGATGCCCAAGAGCTGATTGAGAGGTATGGGTGCTGGTTTATTCAGTTTCCGAGATTTTCATACATTAGGCTGCAAGGTTTTTCCTCATATCCATATAGGCTGCCTAAGTACTCGACAGATAGAATAATAATGCTAGAGATATCTAGACAGTTGCGTGCCTTTGACAAAATCCAGAAGAAGAAGAAGAAAGGGGGGATAGAGTTTCCAATTGTGATGGGCAACTCGGATGAGGTGTGTCCTTCGATACAGGCAGCTAGGGAAGCTGAGAGTGAGCTTCAATTTTATCACTTCTCATATCATACAAGCCGACAGCACTATGACCCACACCATAACATCAATTGGGTTCTGTCGGAAGAATTCAAACATAAGGCCACTATAGAAGATTATTGGGCTGATGCAGTTGATGAGATTGAAGTAAGGAAGAGAATGTTCTCTAGGTTGCCGATTACTCTGATCAGGGAGTGTGAGGTAGTTCCAGTTTCGGACCAGGTCAATGAGGACATGGATGTTGTTCATCCAGACTATGCAGCTGTTCGGGATACTCCACTTCCGCCTATAGACTGGTCAGAGCCCGAGGTTGCTGATTTAGATACTCTCTCTATCCCGGTTATGACATTCACCAGGGCCTGGGTTGATAGGAGAGTAAGCAGATTGAAAAGTAGGTCAATTGCCTTGACTTACAACATGATGGGAGATCACAGGACGCCCACCACAGGAAGAAAGAAACAGATTACACGGGGTCCAGAGTCCAGAAAGAAAGAGCTAGTTCAGCCAGAGCCTCCACGAGTCACAGTGGCAGTACCTTTGGAGACACGTTCTCCAAGTATACAGGAGGTGTCCTTGTTTGCTGATCAGAGGATTACAGTGAATCAGGTACCGGAGATACAGAGTAATATTCAGCCTCCACGGAGGGAGTCAATTGGCCAGAGTGCCAATGTACCTGTTAGGATTGATCAGCAGGATGATGAGGGGACCATTACTGACCCTCAGTTTCAGCAGGAGTTAGAGGCGGCCATGAATGATGGCAATGACGACGATATAGTGTCAGGAGATACTCAGCCACTTGAGGACAATGAGCCTCGCCAGGATGAGGAAGAAGTTGAACAGGTTAGAGAAGTCGAGGCACAGGAGCAGCAGCCCTTTGATATACTATATGAGGTGCCCGATTGGCTTAAAGATAGAATGCGAAGAAGCCCGAGTGAGGAGACTGATCCAGCAGTTGAGATGGAAGAGTTCTTGAACCGGATCAGTGCACCTCCACCGAAGAAGAAGGCAAGAAAGTTTTCGAAGATCTCCACGGATGAGGATGGCTCTCGTACTCTTCACGTTGCTGTCCCACGAGTCGAGTGTGACCGGAATGAAGCAGCTCCTGAAAACTATGTGGTCACCACTCTTGATTTGGGACGCCCTACTGGTGCTCAGATTGTTGAGGAGTGTGATAACTCCTTCCTCGCCCTCAAGGATAGGTTGTTCAAGAAAGAAGGAAAATATAAGAAGTTGAAACGAGAACACAAGGCATTAATTGGATATGTTCAGCAGTTGTCTCGTTCCCGAGGGCAGGATGTACCAGTGATAGAGCCTCCAGCAGATATTCCTAGAGAGTCGATCAGCGGCTTAGTAGAGTTGGGGAGAATGGCACAGGAGGCAGATAAATGGGTCACCGGGGTTCGTGCTGAGATAGAGAAATTTATGGAGGACCTTGCTTCTGCCTTTCAGCAGGCCTCTACTATTTTGGCACGGATGGATGCGGTGGATCATGCTTGGGGCGATGCCTCTATCTATCAGAGTAAGGTGATCCAGCGTCTTGAGGTGTTGAGGCATGTGCCATTGCAGTTGCTGATCGATGGAGGTGTCATTCAGGCGAATGACCGATATGACTTCTCTCGGTGGTATTCTTCGGCTATCACAGGGCGTGGCTTCTTCGATGCAAACATGACCGTACCAGATACATAAGGCCAACATTATAGATGGAGTTCAACACTTCGAGGCCATATTTAAGTAGGCGGCCGGTAGTCCGTGATGAGATAATTTTGATAATTTGGAGGGGTTTGCTGGTGCCTTTCTTCGCAGACGTTAAGACCTTTGTACAGGATGACTTTGAGAATACTGCTACATTCTCCACTTTGATCCAGAACACGCAGGACTCCTTAGCCGCTTGGAGAAAATCTTGTACGAGGCACGAGCATTCAGTCACGGTATTAGAGTTTCAGTTGGATTGTGTTCCGCCTATTTCAGTTCATGAGGTTGAGGCCGTACTTAGCAGATTTGTTGAGTTGGCAGTCAGAGAGAAGGCCAATGGGAACACACTACTGGACGAAGATCTTCTAGAGGACTGAATATGGAGCATTTATTGCATTTGCTATTTTTGGGAGTGAGTGGGAATCTTTGATTCATTTAATGTACCACTCCCTATTCTGGCAGTTTTTAGGGTTAGGGCTGAGGTGGCACGATTCTGGCCACTCTATTGATTGTAACCCTAGCCGTCCTTTGGGACTTGGCTAGCTATAAAAGGGGGAGTCCCCCTCATTTGTAAGGCATTAGATTAGAATCAGATTAGAAAGTTAGAATCAGAGTAGACATTGAGAGAGCATTAGAGCTAGATAGTGTAGCTTTGTAGAGCATTTTGCATCATTTGGAGAAGAAAGAAAGTTTTCCCTTTGAAAACTTTTGAAGAGATTGTTGTGTAACACATTTTATGATAATAGATCTTTTCATTGATGATGGAATTCGTCTTGTCATGAAATGCTAGCAAGGTTTCTTCTTCCTTTCGTATCCAAGTAGATTAAATTCATGCAAGTAGCTTACTTAGGTGTGTGGTGTTTTATTGAGATAGCTTCGCTTTATTCCATACCACTAGCGGCTTGTTGATGATAAGTCTGCCTTGTGTGGTCAACTGGACATTACTTGAGTTTAACTTCGGTTATGGTTTACATACTTATATGCGTTGTTCTGATGGTGTATGTATGTTAAACTATAACTTGAATACCTTTTGCTATCCCCTTTGAAGATTGCACCGATTTTACTGAGGCTGTCCGACGGAGGCTAGGTGAAATCCGGTTGAAGTCTATTGAAACGAAGCCCCACTCATCTTGCATTTAGAATAGAATATAAATTTCTTAGGCCCTTTCCCCTTTTACTTTCCGCATATTTCTGATTAGTCTTAGGAAAGGAACCACATTGCCAAATCATACACGTAAGAATCCCCTTCAAATCACATATCAGCTGCTAACTGTGAGAAATCTGAACAATTGCGTAAGTCCCCTCGTACGAACACAGCAAAACACATCAACCAAACTGGGTCTATTTGCACTTAAGGAACCTTGGAGTTGAACATGCGAAATTTCTCGCAATCTTAGCGCATGGAATACTTTGATCAAGAGAGAACGGAGTAGCCCCAAACTATTTTGTTCTTCGGCTGTTTGGTATGGTCACAAAAACCGCATCAACACTAATGAAGATATAGTACGCTTGAGATGGGTGATTCAGCTTATGAGCAAGAACTTAATGGGGAGACATAGATTAGTTTAATACTCATTTGAGAAAGGATGAAGAATGTAACAAATTTCAGTCAGAATCCTTATCTTGTGTTTATGTGTATTTCCTTTCATATTACACAAAAATGTTTTAGCATGTTTTGTTTCCTAAATTTTATGAAACTAATTATGATTTTGTGTTTTACAAATTTTGGATACCTTTGTGTTATCTTTAGTAATTTTCTGTATCTTGATATTATAGAGTGTCTGTTTTTTCTAAGCATTTTGCTTGGCATACATACTATAAAAACTTCTAATGATGTGCTTGTATATAACAACATTCCACAATTTAAGTTCTAATAATTAAAAAAAAAAAAGAAACAAGATTATTGATAACATCTTGCAATGTACATGTTCAGTAATCAAATGCTTACTTTGGAAATTCTTCATCAACATCGTCCTCGCCAAGAACTCCTACATGCAGAACTTTGTCCACCACATCTGCAGATTGGTGTCTAAGAGAAAATGCCTTTCCTTCCGGGAAGAATCCTATCTGCAGAAGGCATATTATTATCAACTTCTAAACAAAACAAATATTTTCTTCACAAATATTATAAATTTGGAAGTTCAATAATTACCCAAAGTAGCCTAATTCCTTTAAGAACATGTGCATACACAGAGAGAGAATAATATTACCAATAACTTCAAAAAATGTAATAACAGGATTTGTGGATCTCAGTCACCATCATAGAGAAAAGGGCATACTATCTTGGAGCACTTAGTATTATATATTTGACTGGTAGCTTGTCTACAAGTGAATGGCCAGGATTTATGAAAGAGAATATAATTACGTAGCAAAGATTATGATGAGCATGTAACTCCATAGCAATGATTACTTAAATGCAGTGCTGCCACAGTAATTACAATAATATGCAAGCATGTAAAATTATGTGTACAAGAGTGTATGCATGTATCTGTTTTATTCAAATTTAATAATAAATATGAAATTTTAATTTGCAATGTGATTCCTGACTGAAATGACAAAACATCAATGACAAAGTTCTAAATTCAAGAAATGCATAATGAAACAATAGATATGGAAAGAAATGAATTATTGCCTAATGAGGAGATGATTTGAGATATGGATATGCCACAAAATTGGCATTTAAAATGCATGTGAGTGCCATCAAAGCTCAAAAGTCAAGGTGGAGTTCAAGATTGTCATCCTCATTGATTGCATTCTCCATGTCCTTTGTGTAATGTCCCAAATTGAAATTTTATTGAATTTTCCAATCTCACAATGGACAATACATGAACCTTTAACACTTTTGATCACCAAGATCCAGATGTTTTTCTTTTAGTCCAAGAGGACATTTTGACTTTGATCTCTATATTCATTGCCCTATTATAAGGTTATGAATATGATAAGGGCAGTACAACCTTATTTTTTTCCTTAATGAAGGAATCAAACCTTCAATGAACCATCTTTTCTTGACACCGTCAACCAGTTCCTTTTCAATATTTAACAATAGTTCCTTGATCCTATGATTATAAGCTCTAACATTCTTGTGTTATAAATTTCTGCTACAATTTCATTATCATCTTGCAATAGCTTGAACTCCTCTTCAAAAGCTTTCTTCAATCTTTTCTGTAATGTTCCTTGCCAATTCTGATGTAAATTTTCAGTTTCAGCTCTTGGACATTTCATCAAACACTTGTCTTGCACCAACTGAACTTGCTGATTGTTGTTTCCTTTTGATATTTTCAAATGTATATGATGCTATCATGAATGTAAAGACTCAAATCGCCAATAACTAATGATTGAAATATAATTAAGATGCCATGCAAGGTATATATAATGCAATATGTTAGCTGATATGCAACTACAGCCAAGGGACATTAATGTAAACACTTGGCATACAAATTCTAGTTTTCATCTAACTGAAACTTTTATGCAATAATGCAACTACAGCAATTGGCATTATACCAAACACTTGGTATGCAAACCAACCATGCAAAAAGTAAGCTAAAGCAGCTTAGGCATTTTATCAAACATATCTTGTGCAACCTCAAAACTCCTTTATTCAATAATGTATGCCTCCAAACTCAGTTACAAATATGCTAGATGAGTCTACAACAGATCGCCCTCATGAAGGAATGATTTCACAATGATAATGTGAAATGCATTAACTGATAAAATGCAGCTACAAGGCTGCCTTGCAGCAAATGCAAACTGGTAATATGCAAATTCGAAACTCCTAACTAAATACAAGCTGAAAGGAACCTGAGATATGTGTTGGCAGCAATAAAGGACTCCACAATGTTGCTTCCAAGCTGATCTATTTTCACCAATTGTTTCCCAATGTGCTGCGCCTTAGGAAAGATGAATGCCACAATTTCCTTTTGCAGATAAGTTCTCAGACCAGGCAAGGAAATGATGCCAAGCTGCCACGACTTCACCCAAACTGACTTGTAAAGAGCTGAGAACTGGCTGGGCAAGGTCCACGATTTTTCTAGGAATTTATCTCCTCCAATTGATGGCTTGTAAGCTGCCACAAGATGCCTCAAGGTGCTGCGCTCCTTATGCTGAGTCTCCACAAATTAATTCTCAGATTTTAAGCAATTCAACTTGTCTTCAAGCTGCCCAATAATTGATCACTGTGTACCAACCAATGGTAACAAGTCTGAAACAAATCGATGTAACCACACTATTGAAATTGATCCTTCAAAACTCTTCAATGCCTTCTTCATAAATCGAACCAGCAAATGGATAATGCCTCCACAATTGAAATCAATTTTCTTATTTTTTCCAAATATAATCAATCTCCACAAATTTGGCCAAAGGCCACAAATTTGTCAATATATTAATCCAGCAAGGAAAAGACCTCCTTTCTCAATGAAATCACAACAATACATCAGCTGTTGTAATTTCCCAAATCCTTCAAACTAATTGCAACAATACCCCAGCTGCTGCAAGTGAAATGATGATGCAATAATAAATCAGCTATTGCAATTGATCAGCTTCCAAACCCAAAGTACAATAATAACTCAGCTATTGTACTCAACCAAATCTTCTCAATAAAGCACAATGTAGAAACCCTAGATGGATTTCTCAACACTTTCAGCTAGGGTTGATCTTTCACAACCAAACCTGGTACTCTAGAGTCTTCAAACCCTTGAGCAATGCAAGCCTCAACTTATACCACACAGATATGAGAAATAGAAATAATCCAAGTCATGATCATAATGGCTTGCATCAGCTCCTTATAAAGAATTCTCATTGACCTCCAAGAAGCTTCTAGAATAGAATAAAATATTATTTTATTCTTTTAAGTGACTTTATGATTTATTATTTTATTTAGTCACTTTATTAAATCAATTAAATTTAAAGTCGTCCTTTTGATATTAATTTATTGGAATAACTTTACAAATAATTAATCTAATATTTAATTAAAATAATCAATTAAGCTATCCTTTTGAAAAATCGTTAATTTTGGACAACTTAATTAATTATTTTAATTAAATCATGATACCTCGAATACGGGGATATGACAGTCATCCCTTCCCAAAGATTGTTCGCCCTCAAGCAATCTATAGCCGCCAAACCATCTCAATTGCCACAACACCTGAAGCCCGAATGGAGAATCAACTGCACCTATTCACCAACCACCCGGATCCCAAATGATCCTGCAACATGTGCAATCCCATAACCTCTGTATGCAACTGGAACCCAAGAGGTTGTCAAACTCAGTCAACCAATAAAACCAACCAACTAGCAATGGAATGCCTGGATCCCAACTCTGTAAATCAACTCCATCATGCCAACTCCAAGTACTGTACTGGTACACCTCAAATATCATACCTGGATCCGATGGATAAACTAGAAGTCCAACTGACTTCCATTGTGCCACTCTGATAAGCCCTAGAGTCCAATCAAGCCAAACCTCTAGCAAGAACAACTTGGACTCATCACCTGAATTTTGAAGTATGTCATACCAGAGTGAATCCGAACTCCTCTTATTCAACCCATCTCTTTGTGTCATCAACGTCATCATCAAATCCTGCATATGTGGGTTGAAGGAAAACTAATGAGCACACCTTAAGATGCAATCGAGGTGGAACTCCCCTGACTACACCAATGGAAATCCCAAATAGTCAAGTGTACCCCATCCTACACTGTCATCATTAGAAGAAGACTCACGACTCAAAACAGGATGAGTTGGTCTTGCAGCAACGTCATCGAAGCCTCTTTTAGAAAGCAACTACAAGTGTCCTAACTCACTTCCAGGAGTGAGAAGAGTACCATCATGAATGCCATCTACTGCCTGGAAAGAAGCTAGACCAATACCAAAATCTAATGTGCAAGACCTAGGAAAACCCATCTTCTTTTGATAAAACTGACCAATGTCAGTCTCCAAAGCACTGAAGCAGATCCTTGTGCTCAAATCTCTAATGTTGCCTGAATCTGCAACCATGACTAATGTGTCTATATCATCATCAATCCATTCCACACCAAGGGGTCTCCTGTGGATGTGAAGAATGCCAATCATAGGTGCATAGAAACATATACCAACATCTGATAAGCTGTCGGCATGGATTAGAATAGCACCCTGTATCCTGTGAATCAAGTCCATGATGGAGTAAAAAGTATCTATGCTGCCCAAGGATGGGAAGAACTCATCATCACTCCATCCTCTATTTCCAAAGTGACCATCCCAATCACTCTTCTTCATACCAACAGTTGTTGCCCTCATAGTGTCACTTGACAAAACTCCATCCAACAAAGGAGGACAACCATCAACCAATGAAGTAGCAGGTAAAACACGAGAGGATGGTGCTGGAGTACTATTGCCAACAGTCTATCTCCAACCCATAGATTGAAACCAATCAGCAACTCAATCATATACCTCTCAAGATCAAGAATGATGCACCTATCTCCAACTGACTCCTCATGCCTATCCAACACACAAGGCACTGCACTTGTATCCTGAATGTGAATGCTAGGCGTACTCACGCTACTATCCTCAACATGTGCCCTGGTTGCCATAGATAACTGAATCTCTACTATACATAATGAATCTCAAACCAAACTCAATTCTAAGCAAAGCTCATGAACATGACTCTCAGAATCCTGAAGAGCTAGTTGAGTACTCCTCAAGGAATCACTGGTAACCATAAGCTTGTGAGTAAGCTTATCTACTTCATCTTCTTTCCTTCTCAGAGCATCTGAGTAGATCTTAGCGAGCTTGAGAAGGTGATCACAGTTTGAAAGAAGGTGCAAATAGTTTTTCTTCATTATTCCCATACCTTCTTTGAACTCCTGCAAGTTGTCATGAGAAGATTTTGCTTCCACTCCCTTTTGTCTTCTCTCCAACTAAACCGTCCAAAGGTGATTCTCAATCAGTTTGTGCATTTTATCGTGATGAGATAATGCTGCCACAATCCCATCCTCATTCACCTTCAATTGGTTCCTCAAACTGTGCGGACTATGGGGTGTATGACTAGCTTCTATTCCACATGGAGAAGTTTCTAATTGTGCCTGAAATTCTTTTTTCTGCATAGTCCTATATGCACATATCCTGATCTGGAATTAGGTCAGCACTAATTCCACCCATAGAAATATCATACATGCCCTAATTAGGTGTCAAAACACAAGAGGGCTCCATTTGTACCTCATCGGCCAACTTAGCCAATCCGTTGGATGATTGCATGCTATCCCCTTGAAGAGATGATGGAACTTGTAACCCAAATGATATCAACTCCTTAGTAGTCAACTGCTCTCTGAACCTCTCAATTTTCTGCTCAACTAAACTTCAAGTGAGATCATATGTTGTAGCCAAAGCATTTTTCTCTCTTCTCCAGATGGCTAACAAATCAGATTGTAACTGTTTGCAAACATCATCTTAATCTAGGATCATTGATAGGATGTGGTACATATCTGTCTTCACCTTGTCTGAATGGCATTTCCTGATTATTGACTTGCATTCTCGGCTGTTTTTGGAGGCTTGCAAGTTGGAGTTTTTCAGTTTGGATTCTAGATTCCTTCTGGGTTTTTAGAGAGCTCCGCAATGGTATGACATGCAACAGCGTCAGGCAACCTTTCCGAACTTACTATTTTTAGTAAGTTACGATAGCTACATCTTGGAGTTTGGGATTTTGGATCGTGGGTTCTTTCTAGGTTTTCAGAGTGCTTCGCAATGGTTTGGCTTGCACATTGATCCGAGCAACTTATTGGATTTACTATTTTTAGTAAATTCTATTTTTGGCAATGGTCTTATTGGCCTCAGTTCAGTTGGCTTTCCTCTTCAGGCAGTTCAGTGGAAATGTTGATTTTGGCTTCATAGTGCAATTTTTGGGTGAGATGAGTTATTTTAAATTAATAATGTTATATTTTCACTTTATTCCCTTAGCCTAGCAACACAACTTCAAGTTGTTTTTTAAAAGGGGGAACTTGAGGGGTGGACGTCTCATGAGGAGTTATTTTTGATATTTCTAAAGTGAAAATGTCACCTTGGGAAATGGACGCCAATTTGGAGAAGAGCATTATTTTATTAAAAGAATTACTTAATTCTTGAAAAAGGACGACTTGGAGAAGTAATGAAATTGCATTTGAATTTGGATTCCATTTGAAGGGGGAAATTGAAGTCAACTTGAAATTTGAATTTGGGCACACTTTCTAGAGGCTTCTAGAACATCATCACAAATCTATAAAAGGGAGTCATTTGTTCTTCATTTCTCATCCATGAACAAAATATATCGTTATGCTACCGAAATGGTGAGTGAGTTGCTTCGAGGAATGCATACCTCCTAGCTTGGCTTAGTTTCTTGCTTGAGATATAGCAACTAGCTAAGATGATGACTGTTCTTAACCTTTGAGAGCAGATTGAGCATTGTAATGGAGTTTTTTAATAGTTTTTGAGTTGCTGGTTTAGTATTGCTGGAAGTCGAGTTTTGCTCATAAGTCATTGAGTAATTTTTATACAGTTCTAGGTAGTTTACTAATCCATTTCTCAGCTAGGGGCAACCCTTCTTGCAGGTTTGCAAATTTTATTTTGGAGTCCTTGATTTTATCTAGTAAAAATCGCCCCTCTTGAGGCCGTACCATGCTGGGCTGCCTTGGGAGTTGTGCAACAAAAATAATATCAGGTTTTAGTTGTTGTTTCTAGACATGAAGTTAGGCGCTATCATCAATAGTCATTTGCACTTTATTGCAAGTCATTTGAGTGAGTTTCATGCATTTTAATGGGTTTCAGTATTGCTGGTCTGCAATTTCTAGTTGCCGATCTGTTAAATCAGATTGTAGAAATTTGTCCTTTGGGTTGGGTTTTGTGTGGATTGAGTCATTTGATGATAGGAGAGACATATTCAATAATTGCAGCATTGAGACACTTGAAATACATTGATATTGGCAGGAGTTTTATCATTTTGTAAGGCTGAACAGTAGTACTGTCAACTACTTTCATTTCTTGCTAAGTTTCATTATAATTCCCCAAGCTGTGGAAGAGACTGGTCTTTGCTCAGTCTTCATTGTACTGCATTTGGATCCTCAACACCATATGTTAGCACCTCTCCCATCTCAGGTTTTGAGTGCACATTCTTGATGTTGAGTTACTTTCAGCATTGCATCATTCTCAATAGATTCTCCGCTATATGGTAGCGCCTTACCCAGTGCACATGCTTGGTGTTGAGTTTACTTTTTAGTATTGCATCATTTTCAACAGATCCTCCGCCATATGGTAGCGCCTTACCCACCTCGGGTTTGGAGAGCACATTCTTGGTGTTGAGCTTTCCTTCAACATTGGATTTCTTTCAATTGCTTCTAACGACCCTCGGCGCCATATGTCAACACCAATCTCATCCTGAGTTGTGTGTGCATTCTTAGCATAGAGTTACTTTCCAGCAAAGTTTGGTTTTGGGCTAACCTTAACAGGTGACTGTTGTAATTGCTTGATCATCTAAAAAAAAAAAAAATTATGGGCTCATTACAATTTCTCACACCTTAGAAAGTTAAAAAGACTCAAAGAGAAGAAACACTGTCTACAGCTTTGAAAAGGACTCTATTTCTCAAATTAATGAGGCCGTTAATATAATGATTAGGATCCAAATTCTATTAGCTAAAGCTTATCTATTCTTATTTATTTCTATCACAAGAAGGTGGACATTGCCTAGCATAAAATGGACCAATTTTTGGATCTTGGGTGGAAATTGCTTGAATGTTTCTCACATCTTAATAAGTTAGAAAGACTCAAAGAGAAGAAACACTGTCTGCAGCAGTTACTATAACCACTTTTTATCACATGACAAAACTGCCAAATATGCAGTTGGCAGAAACAAAACTACTGGATTATGCAATTTGCATAGAAAAAATAACTGCAAGTGTCAAATACCATCCCTTAAGATCCCAGCAGTTACACACCCACCACCTGCATAAAATGGCAGTTCAGAACTATCCACAGAACTCTGCATTTTCAAGAATCTACAGAACTGATTTTCAAATCTAAGGGGTCCAGATCACCCTAGACATGCTTTTCTGCTTGTACATCGAATTCACCATTGGTCCTCCTCCATTTTAAGATGAAAATCAATGGAAAATGATAATTGCAAATTATCTTCCAAGTTACGTTTCAGCCTTCATGAAAATAGTGACTTTGCATCTTTTACTAACACTTCAATATCCAATTCTGATCAATCGAATAATTAGTCAAGGTAACATAGATATCCTTGTGGTGATATAATTATAAGGTAGACTTCCATAAACTAAAGACATGCATAAGTACCTTGGAAAGTGATATCATGCATAAGTACCTTGGAAAGCGATATCATGCATAAGTGGTTCTACACATTATATGAGGCATGCTATGACTCCTGTACTTTGTTGATGACTATAAGGTGGTGTCCATTTGTAGATAGGCATGATGGAGAAAGTTTATTTACCGTGTAGCTTTGCAAACCTTTCTAGTAAATTGAGAAATGCTTTTAGTCAAGGGTTTGGAAGAACCTGAAGTTAGCATCTTTGAGTAGTGGCAGTAGGGTGGTGATCCACAAGCATCCTTGCTAAACATGAAGAATTGTATTTTATAGACAATCCACTTTAAGTAAACATGTCAATGTCCAGTAGGTGCAACGTCTTCCGGGCATAACTCAATGCTTCAAGCAATCTACTTTTTCTAAAGAATCAAAAGATCTAGGAGCATGGGGTATATCCTTGGATTTGTTCCCCAATAAAACTTTCACAACCTCCATGTTAGGCGTATTAGGAGCATTGGACAGCAGCAACATAGCAGCTCAAGATGAATTTTCCTTGGGGGAACAAGAATGTATCCTTAACACTTTGGATAGCAGAATCAGAATGCTCAAAAGGCAGACCATCTAGATTAAGATTTTAATTAATCAATTACTTTAGTTAAATGAAAGTGCTTCAATTCTAAGAGCTTCACTCTAGACCACCATACACCCTTGCCAATGCACTCAGTATTATCAGGTATGAGGTGAAATTTGAACCTAGGATATATCTTATTTAAAATTTAAAGATAAGGTTTATCAATGGCATAGGCAATTCAAATGAATAATTAGGAGAAATCGCAGATCAAAACTGCATCTAAAAAATCTGAATCTTCAAAAAGTAGCATTTAGTTCTAAAAACAGGTCACCATTTTCTTTTCCAGTAACCCAAAATTTAACACCATGATTTGAACATCTTAAGAGAATTCTGCAAGTTTGAAAAATTTGCAAAGAAACTTTTGAGAATGTTCTTGTCTTGTCCTATCCAAAAAAATTTAAATTAGATTCCCTTCTTAAGCTTGCTATTTGTTGGAAAGGGAGAAAACTTGCAAATGGTATAACCATATATGTTATACTTTTCACTAAAATTTTAGTTGACTTTTAGGGTTAGGTATTTTTCTTCATTTTGTACCTCCTTCAACGGTCTTGCCTTTCATTTGCTTATAATTTTAGAGGGAAAACAATTGTGCAAATATTTGAAGACCACTTGAATAAACATGCCAAGGAGTTGTCTTGGTGTCCATTCCCATGAAATGAATGAATGATTTTTAATGATGTCCATGAGACCATCAACCTATGGGACCCAAAGTTGGCTCTTTAACCATTTTCAGGTTCCTTTCAATGTCAACTCTCCTATTATGAATCTTGATCAAGAAGCTAGCCGTCTTGATAAGTCTTACCTCCTTAAAAATCTCATTTAGATTATCCACCTTCAACTTGATCTCATAATCGATACAAATATCTTCATAAGCCGCACACTCGATGATGAAGTGCCATTTGGTCTCAACCACCCCTTTGCTGCAGAAAATACAAGTTCTTTGTTCCCAATCTTCCTTGGGGACAGTCCACCTACCTGTCTCACATCTAAGATGATGAGACCCAGTCCTTAGTTGCACAACCAAAAGCCTAGCCTTACCTTTAATTGTGACCCTTAGGTAGTCCTTTTCATCATGCTCCCACGTGGGGTTGAACTCTTTGATTAATGCGCCTTTTTGCAACCAAGCTAATTTGCCCACATAACAGTTCTAAACTTTTCGAACACAATCTTTTTTATCTCACCATTAGTATTAGGACATTCGTGTAACTTAATGTCCCACTTTCTCAACCACTTGCTATTTTGTTTCATCCAAGTCTTCTTCCTACGATTTAGCTCCTCCTCAACAACCATTTTAGGCTAGCGTTGCATATCCATGTTTTCAACTTTTTTTAAATAACTTATTAAACGAATCACTGTTGATGCCTCCATCGGAAACATCCCAGCTTCAGCCAAAAGAATCTCATAGGGAACCGAAGACTTGACTTTGATACTAGTAGTGATTAAGTGCTTTTGAATTCTTTCAACTTGTCTCCATTTGTGGCTTGATGTCATATCCCCGAACTAGAGGTATTAAATGAATTACTTATAAAGTAATTCCAATAAATTAATATCAAAAGGATGACTTTATATTTAATTAATTTAGTAAAAGTGACTAAAAAAATAATATATTATAAAGCCACTTTGGAGAATAAAATAATATTATTTTTAGAAGCTTCTTGGAAGTCTTTGAGAAATCTTTATAAGGAGTTGTTGGCTTAGCGTTTGGGCATGCTTGATTTGGATTTTATTTCTCATTACTAGTTTGGTAAGAAGCTGAATGCTTTGCATTGCTCGAGGGTTTGAAGACTCTAGAGTACCAGGTTTGGTTGTGAAAGATCAACCCTAAATGGAATTGTTGAGGAATCCATCCAGGGTTTCTACAGGTGCTTCATTGGAGATCTTGACAGGTGTAATAGCTGATGTATTATTTTCCTAGCTGAATTGATGTGCTAGTTGGTTCATCATTGCAGCAGCTGAAGTATAGTTGCAATTAGTTTTGAAAGGTTAGAGATTTGCAATAGCTATTGTATTGCTGCAATCGTCATTGGAAGGAGTTATTTATGTTGAATCGATATTAGCAAAATTTAAGTCATAAGACCAAATTTTGGAGAATATTCAGTATTTTGATTAATTACAGATTTTGAAGTTCTTTAGCAGTTTGGAAGAGGACGATTACTGGAAAAGATATTTGCAGAATTCTGAAGATTATTATCAATCACAAAAAGACAAAAAAAAAACATTGTTGGCAGATACAGACAAACTAATTGTTAGATTCCAAGATAAAACAAAATAGAGCCAACTTGTGGCTTTCTTTGGAGGAATCGAATATTATTTTAAAAGACCATCGATTCATTTTGAATGAAACTATTTATATATATATATTGGAATAGATCGATTACTTCAGCCTGGGGTTTAAATTTCTATCATAAGGAGATATTCGATTTATATATATTTTGCTTGCAAGAATCGTGGCATTTGTGTGTAGGATAGATGCAGCTTGTGAAGGTGATTTGGAGACCAAGCTGGGCGCACCTATGATGGTGCAATTTTGTGTTTAGAGGCAAGAGAAAATTCGTTCAGGTTGTGGAGGGAGTCGTAGGGCACCCAGGAGGCTAGGCGCGGCATTGAGGAAGGCAAATATGATGTCTACATGAGGAATCGATCAAGTCTATGGTTGCTTCTACATCTATATCAGGTTCCTCATTTTGCATATGTATTTGCATTGTGAAGTCAATAATACTTCAGTAATAGAGCATTGTAATTTCAGTCTTTCAAGTCAAATAGGATTGCATTGTTTAGTGAGTCTGATCACTGTCCATAACAGCAACTTCTTGATGTAATTGATGCCAGCATTTGTAATTAGGTTTGCATATTAGAACTCTTCAAGTAGGTCTGAGTTTTCATGATACTTCCAGCATTGTATCAAGTCAGATTTCATTTACAATATCATAATAGTGGAGTTAGAGTTTGGCAGCAAACTGTTTGTCAAAATGTCTTATTGTTGTAGGTGCACATTTGCATGAGTTCAGTCATATATATGCATTGGAAAAATACAAAAACAGTTTGCATATCATTTCTATTTCTTTGGTAGTCATCTAGCATTGTTGGATAAGCATTCAAACATCATTTACACCTCTCAAAACCAAAACAAAACAAACAGAAAACAATTACCAGCACATTTCAATTTGCACACCAAGTGTTTGTCAAAATTCCTAAGGCAGAAAATCAGAAGTTTTTGATCAGTTTTGGCAAGGCACTTTACACTTGACATGCTACTTCCCCAAACTTCACAACCATAGAGGACAACTGGTGTAACCAACAAACCAAAAAGGGTTTTCTTGGTCTTCAATCCCATAACTCGGCTATCCTACACCTATTCTGCATCAAGTAAGAAGCTCTCCAACCACCTTGAATAGTTTTTTTTCTACATGTCTCCCAACTGAGCCTATTGTGAAAATCAATATACAAGTATTTGTATTCTTCCACCACCTCTAAAGAGCTCCCCTCAAAAATAAAATCAACCTGTTGTTTCTTATTTTTCAGAGAGAAAATCATAACTTTGTTTTTACCGGTGTTCACTTGCATTCCAACCTTTTGTCAAAAGAGCTCAAGAGCCTTTAAATGTTCTCTTAAACCAAGGGCAGTTTTTGCAATTAGAATAAATTCATTCGCATACAAAAGTAACTTCACCACATAACCAGCAAATTGAATACCCTCCCAAGCAGTTTTGTTTAACCAATCTTCAAGTTTATCAACAAACTAAAGAACAAGCATAATGAAATGCCTCCAAATATGCACATACACGGATACAGCCAACCCTATGACATATGTGAGTATCTGACATATTTGAGACGTAAAAATACTAGCTATTTTCCTTGTCGACTTTTTGAGTCAAAATATTTTTAAAAATTGCTATAAGATTAGTTAATTAGAATCTTCCGATACAGTGAGAAATCAATGCCCCAAATCAGGCCTGTCTGCCAATGGTGATAGGATATGTGAAGTGCCAAATATGAAAGTAATATAATTGCAAAGAACATCAACTATTGATCGTTTATTCAATACATCTGTTAAAAAACACTTGATGATAGAGAGCAAAATAACAAAACGCAGAGGCTGAAGCTCACCTGCTCATGGTTGTCAATTGTGAACATGTTAGTCTCCCTAAGCTTGTATTCTTCCCATTCCGAATCTGTGTGGCCTCCCAATATTGATGTCTTCGGTGGGGCTTGCTTTATCTTCAACCTATAACACAACACAGCACACATGCACGGGGTATATTTACACTGCAAGTTATTTTACATTTTTTATTGATATTAATACGATATTGCACATTATTGGTCACAGGTTCTCCCCAGTAAATTTGGCTGAAAAAAAGAAGAACGTTACTCAATATGGAAATTGGTTTTCAACACACGGGTTGTGTAGGATAAATGTAGAATTAAGTTGGGAAGTAATTCTCACGTTTGCATGAGGCTGGCAAGTTCATCTTCCCCATAGGAGGTAACAGCTAAGATGGTATTAACACGTTGCATTGCATTCCCCAAGACGTCGTATTGCTGCCACTCGTACATTTCAAACACGAACAGAATAAGCGATGTCACAAATGCAGACAATTGAAAGAATGAAAGAGTAGGATGGGATTATGATTACACAGAAGGAGCCATTCCATGAACCCTGGCTTAAATTAATGAACTGATGAAAGGCCTCTGTACTCATTGTTCGATCTTCTTCTTCAATACAGCTCTGGGGATCAGCAGTTGCCCTCATTGAATGCGTTCGCCTTCTCCCTCTTCCATGTAAACATTCCCTGTTTGACCTTGGCCAATGCAGGTTCACTTTGAGCCCAGGTAGGCAAACCAACTCTGCTGTCACACACCATGCCGCCATGGAATCAACTTTCAAACTCACTTGTTCTTTGCTATTTCTCACAAGCCTCGTCCATTCATTTTCATCCTCATTCTCAGTTCAATTCAGATAGAACTGAAAATGTTTCTTACTGCCGCCTCTGTTATGGGGATATATTGTACAAATTCGAAAGGTTAATTTTTTTTTAAAAACAAATCATTTAAAATAATTTCTGCTCATATCAATCAAATATTGTGAATATAAATGATTAAATAGGTTGGAAGGGAACTACCCATAAACAATGGATAACAACAAACAGCAGATGATACCATTGTTCTGTCTTTTTTATCTTTAATTATGTTATATTTTTTATTATATATTGTATTTAATTCTTTTATCTAAAGTTGTTTTGTGTGGATGTCATAAGTGTGTAGTTTTAATATTTATTTATTTTTTATCGGCAAATTTAAATTTTGAATCATCATTCATATCTACTAATTATATCATTGCAATAATAATATTAGTTTTTTTTAGGATTTTTGTTTTTTAAGAATTTGTGGCACCATGATTCTATCCTTTAAATAGAATTATGTACACAATCTAATCTTTCATTTTTAAAATTCAAATATCCCAC
This sequence comes from Sequoia sempervirens, assembly GCA_007258455.2. NCBI lineage: Eukaryota > Viridiplantae > Streptophyta > Pinopsida > Cupressales > Cupressaceae > Sequoia > Sequoia sempervirens. The sequence goes on along the minus strand of VDFB02388137.1, from coordinate 10,623 downwards.
TTTTCTTGGCCAATATTTAAGGAATATAACAATTATCCATCAACTTTGTACAAAAAGTCTCAATTTGTGTGATCTTAATATGTATTTAAGAACATCATCCTAGATTGTTTTAATCATTGAATATCAAGAGATCAATTTGTATCAAAAAGCAACCACATTTAGGACATAGTCAAAGCTCGATCTCGTATTAGTCTTAGCTTACTCAATCTCAATTGCATCAACATGTTGCATTCTTTGTTTGGCATGTTTTTCATCTCTTCTCATCTCCCATATGCTCTATTTTTTATCCCTAAAAGATGGTTTTCAATACCACTAATTCTTAAATACAAATACAAACATATGTAAACATGTTTTGGAGATCTCAAAGGCAAAACTCTAAAGTGGACCAAAGGGGCCAAGTGTTCAAGAATAGAATCGTGAAAATAGTCTATTCCCAAGGCACAAAATCTCAAAATCAATTTATCACAAGAACCTAATCACTAAGCCAATTCCAATTTGTAGTTCTTGGCTATTTTACAAGGTGTCTCAACCAAACAAAGTAGTCAAATTTGACATCATACCACAATCCAAGTAATCTCTCTTATCATCTCAACATTTCAACTATTTATGTTTTAGCATGCTTAGATATATTCTACATTAATCAAACTCAACTCCTTTAAATGAATATATAGTTTAGTCCAATTAAAGTTGTATATTTAGACTCCTTAATATATGGTTATTTTATTTTTCTACATTTTAATGAACCCGTAACTTCCATGTATTAAAAAAATTATTGTATGGTTGTCATAGAATGCACTTACTACTTTAAATCCAATGTGTTTAATTGTGTATGCATAAGAAGCGTGAAAGACACATAGGCTACCTTTATCGAATTGCTAGCTTAAACCCTAATATTGTTAGAATAACCACTTGTATTACTTTTACTTTGTATGATGATCACCTGGTGGATTCCTATAAAGAAGAAATTTATTATGATCAAAATGCATATATTGAAAGTATTAAAAATCAAAAGGAACAAGAGATGGTTGATATGTTGAAATTCTAATAAAATCACTTAGCTACCATAAATGATGATATGCCCACTTCATTGGTCAATAATGTTTTTAATAAGATGCTTCTTGTTAAACATGGCATGGACACAGTCAAGGATATAGGGAAAATCATTAATGATATAGAATCTCCTCATATGGTAGGACATATTTTCCCAATCCCTAGTTTGTATTGTAGGAGTTGATAGTGAACTCCAAGGAGCTGATAGTGAGCTCCCATAGCCCAGGATCACATACAAAACTAAAGATATTCTTCATCTAGATAGTATGGAAAAAGAATAGATTGTTTGATTATGGATGCAACAATAATACAACTTGATCAATAATGGATCAATCCGCTATGATATAAAATATACAATGATGCCTTTCTTCTATAGACAAGGTGAAAGATAGGATTAGAAAAGTTCATGACAAATGTCTTAATCCTATGACATGAGACAACAAATATTAAATGATCTAAGACACAATAATTAAATGTCATGACATAAGATAAGAGAAGATCTCATGAAAACTAAGACTTCTAGAAAGCTTCTTAGACCCCTAAGTAAACTTAATATGTGAATAGGACCTTCTAGGTGAACTAGTTTAGTAAAACACCATGTTCACACCAACACCCCTCTTAAGTGCAACTTAGGGAGAGGTAGACAAATGAAAGAATGCAAATATGACACAAAAATGCATGAAGGGTCCCAAGTACTAGGCTATGTTAGGTACCCATTTATAAATGATCTCTCACAAAGTAAAGGAGAAAAAACACATGGGAGAAAACCCCCTCCAAAAGAGAGAATGTAAGAAAATAATCATATACATGTGATGAAATAAGTGATGACTGGAGGACTCACCATGACCAGCCAAGGACTACATCCATCACAAATATACAATCAATATCCCCCATAAGATGGAAAGAGAGACAACACATAGTCCCCCCACAATGTGTAATCTCCTTCAAAAATGGTAGATGCTTGAAGATAAAACATTATCCAATGCCTACAAAAAACATTCCTCCCCTTGGGAAGAAATAAAATGAAGTATATATGTATTAATTCTTCCCATTATATATAGGAATTGATAGGAAGAAGGATGAATATGTATGATGTCATCTCTAAAATTTGCTCATGTGTCACCACATCTATGGAAGATGATGCCACAATAAAATAAAGTACATGCCCAATCAATAAAGAAGGTGTCAAACTAGGATCAAGTGGTAACTGATATTGAACAAGATCCAAAGACAAATATGTTTTGACAATAGTAGTGTAATTACTATCATAAAAGAGGAGGGATAACCCCTCAAGTGTCCTCCAAATCTACAACATGAGATTCTCAAACAAAAACTGATATACTTGTTAAATGCTCATCTAGTGTAGGGACACCTGGTTTCATCATGTAAATAGGGGTATAATGTTGGTTTTTTCTAATGTTGAGTCATTTTTTATGTAATAAGGTCTATTTAGACCATGTCAAAAAAATTTAGTCTCATGGGGTTAGTTTTAGATAAAGTTGTCATTTTGTTGCGAAAGTTGCTATGCAATTTTACATTTTTGGCTTGTAGTGGAAGTTGAACGGTCATTTATTCAAAAGGTAGTTTTAGGGCATTGGTTTTTGGTTGTAAATGTTTAAATATGCCTTGAGGAGTTTGACGCAAACTTTTGGAGACAAATCAATAATATTTACTTTGTTTTCTATAATTTCTTGAGTGTTCTTGCTACTACAGAACTTTGTACGGCTCTATACAGTCTACAAATGATCTAATGTGCATTGGAATTGATGTAGGAATGTGTTAACCATCATTTTTATTTTTTTTCATCTGATTTCATTGAGTTTGAAGGATTTTAGAGACATTTTACTGAAAGTGGTCAAAAAACCCTAAGTTAAGAGGGTTTGAGTGAAAAAATGGAATATTGAACCATTCCACCGATGGAAAATTTTGCAAATCGAAGGAATGGCATTAGTTAGGTTGTTTTTCATGTTGGTATGGTTTTTAGATGCAAGGGATGGAGGTTGGGTAGTGTTTTATCAAGCCCTAGCCTAATATCTCTATGTATTAGGCTTAGGAGTAGAGGTTAGTCATAGGGTTTTGATGATAGATGAATTTTTAAATGTTCCAGTTGATAAAGTTGGAGTTTCAGACCCCATGTGACCTAGTTAAAGCCTTGGAGTGAATTTTGGTATATTGGAGGGGATATTTCATATAGTTGCTTTGGAAAATAGGGCTAATTTGACCTAGTTCTAGTGTAGCAGTCAATTTTAGAGGATGTTATTACAAAAAAAATATATTCACAAGTTTGATATGTTGAAAAATAGCATAAAGGGTATCAGAAATGGTAATTCAATTGTGGGTTTGTAATTTTCTTTGAAAGATATGGTGAAAAATCACTGTTTGGAGTGCTACAAGGCAATTTGAAGAATTTGTGAGATGAACACCAAGTTAGGGTTTCCAAATTTAAAATTTTGTTCAAATTGTGATTGAATTGAAGACCTCCACCCTGCTCTACATCAAATTGGTATCAAATCTAGGTTTCGATCCTGGGACCTGTGGGTATCAAACTTAGAGGGGGTTTGATAGTGTGTTTGTTGTTGTAGACTGGTTTAGCAAAATGGCACATTTCATACCATGTAAAATCACAAGTGACGCCTCTTACATTGCAAGGTTATTTTTCAAGGAGGTTGTTAGAATTCAAGGATTACCATTGACAATTGTTTTTGACAGTGATAGTAAGTTTGTGGATCACTTTTGGAGAACCCTTTGGAAGAAGTTGGGAACAAACTTGACCTTTAGCTCTACCTACCATCCACAAACAGATGCGAAGAATAAAGTTGTCAATAGAAGCCTTGGGAATCTTCTCAAATGTTTGACAAAAGAGCATTCACAACAATGGGATCTCATTATTCCCCAAGCTAAGTTTGCATATAATGACTCTGTTAATAGAAGTGATGGGAAAAGACCATTTGAAATTGTATATGGATTGCAGCCAAGGGGAGTGTTTGAGCTCAGATATTTGAGTGCTATGGAGAGATGGAGTACTAAAGGAGAAGACTTTGTAGTGTCAATGAAGGACATACATCAACAAGTTAAGGAAAACCTTCAAAAGAGTGGAAAAATACAAGCAACATGCAAATTTGAAGAAGAGAGAGGTTTAGTTCAAAGTGGGGGACTTGGTATTGGCTCATTTGAGGAAAGAAAGGCTACCAAAAGGGAAGTATTCAAAGTTTCAGATGAAGAAGATTGGGCCATGTAGAGTGGTCCATAAATTTGGAGCAAATGCCTATGAGATAGAACTCCCTCTTGGAATGGCTATCTCTCCAATTTTCAATGTTTTTGACCTATATCCTTTTAAAAGATCTATGATTCCAGGTGAATATGCACATACATTAGGAGTTCCAGATGAATATTGGGTCAAGGACTTACCACCAAGTCATCCATTGAAGCTTGAAAGCATCTTGGATACAAAGGAAGCTAAAAGGACAAGGCATAAAGTCTATAAGGAGTACCTAGTGAAGTGGCAAGGCCTTCCAATGGAGGATGCCACCTAGATGATAGAGGAATACATTAAAAAACATGGTACCACAATGCAAGATCTAATCTCAAGTGGAACTTGAGATTTTGTTCTCCCCGAGTGTATGGTGTAGGGGCACCTGGTTTCATCATGTAAATAGGGGTCTAATGTTGAGTCATTTTTTATGTAATAAGGTCTATTTAGACCATGTCAAATGTTTTTAGTCTCATGGGGTCAGTTTTAGATATGATAAGGTATATTTAGACCATTTCAAATGTTTTTAGTCTCACGGGGTTAGGTTTAGATAAAGTTGTCATTTTGTTGCAAATGTTACAAAAGTTGCTATGCAATTTTGCATTTTTGGCTTGTAGTGGAAGTTGAACGGTCATTTATTCAAAAGGTAGTTTGAAGCTATTGGTTTTTGGTGGGAAATGTTTAAATATGTCTTGAGGAATTCAAGGAAAACTTCTAGAGACACTTTTGGAGACAAATCAATAATCTTTTCTCTATTTTTTGCAATTTCTTGAGTGTTTTTGTTGCTAAAAAACTTTGTACAGATCTGTACAGTCTGCAAATGATCTAATGTGAATTGGAGTTGATTTAGGAGTGTTTTAACCATCATTTGGATTTTATTTCATCTAATATCATTGAGTTTGAAACATTTTAGAGACATTTTATTGAAAGTGGTTAGAAAACCTCAAGTTAAAAGGGTTTGAGTGAAAAAATGGAATATTGAGCCATTCCACTGATGGAAAATTTTGCAAGTCAATGGAATGGAATTATTTAGGTTTTTTTTCATGTTGGTAGGGTTTGTAGATGCAGGGGATGGAGGTAGGGCAGTGTTTGATCAAGCCCTAGCCTCATATCTCTATGTATTAGGCTTAGGAGTAGAGGTTAGTCATAGGGTTTTGATGATAGATGAATTCATAAATGTTCTAGTTGATAAAAGTTGGAGTTTTAGACCCCATGTGACCTAGTTAAAGCCTTGGAGTGAAGTTTGGTATATTGGAGGAGAGATTTCACATAGTTGATTTGGAAAATAGGGCTAATTTGACCTAATTCTAGCATAGTAGTCAATTTTAGAGGGTGTTGTTACAAAAAAAACCTATTCACATGTTTGATATGTTGAAAAAGAACATAAAGGATTTCATAAATGGTAATTCAATTGTGTTTTTACAATTATCTTTGAAAGATATGGTGAAAAATCAATGTTTGGAGTGTTACAAGGAAATTTGAAGAAATTGTGAGATAAAGACCAAGTTAGGGTTTCCAAGTTGGAAAGTTTGTTCAAATTGTGATTGAATTGAAGACCTCCACCCTTCTTTGCATCATCATCTCATAAAGTTTAATTTGAAAAACTATAATAATCTTGTTGAAAAGAAGTAAGAGTGAAGGGAGTTTCAATTAATGATTCTACACAAGGAATCGGTGAAGGTGAAGGATCAACAATTATCTCTAAAGGAGAAGGAGAATCTAAATAAACATCATCATCATCATCTAAAGATTTAAATCTCTCGAAAGAAAAAACTCTTAAATAGTATTATAGTCATATGCTATCTTATTTGAATCATTAAGAGGTACAAAATAATTTGAAATTTGGAATCATTTGATAATGGTTATGTATCAAGATCTCCATATATCTCCCAAAAATTAGTCCAAAGAGCATATGAGGACACTCAATGTATGCAATGGAACTCAAGATGTCATCATCAACATGGTAACAAATCACTCCTAATATATGATCCCTTTTGCAATTTCAAGAAAATTTCCTACCAACAATACCTAGAGAGGGAACATGACCATACAAATATGGAAAAATATGAAGCCAAAAAAGATGTTTGAGGGTGTCATCTCTCCATTTCTTATAGTTTACCCCTTTCAAGATGATTAGATAATGGTGAAATGAAATGAACTAAGATAGATCTCCAAATTTACAAAGACAACCTTCATCAACAATTAAAAACTCCCAAATATGATGAATATTGAAAATGAAGCGCTCCCAAAAGACAAAACTTATCTAGGTTTTAGGATATCCAAGTAATCAATTAGAAAGTGATATTGGAAAAACCTATATAAAAGATACACGGTGGTCAATCTTTAAAAAGTATATGGATAAAACAAAATAACTCTTCAATACCTTTTCAATGTCGCAAGAATTGTAAAAAATAGAGATCTAGGCAAAAAGTTATGAGCTTGAAGGTCCAAATGGGAAATCTAAATTCAAGCAGCAAGTGTATGCATTGAAATAAAAAATATAAGAAATTAAAACAACATGAAGACATAAATAAAGAAATCAAATTTAAATTCTACTTTACTGATCCCACTACAAACCTCAAAAAGAATTGATGTGATGTTGCTTCGTCTTTGGATGTGGATGCTAAATCTTGGAATCATAACAAGATGATTGATGATTGATGATTGATTTGATTGATAATAGATTTTGACAGTTGATTTGCAGAAGATCTGAGATCCCTTAATGATGAAGAAATGATCTTATTTATAGACTTTCCAAGGAAAAATCAGATAAGAGACGAGGATGAAGATGAAGACTTGATATAATTGAAAAATCAATAGTCAACTCAACTACAAAATAGAAATTTACATTTTGAAAATTGAAGAGATAATAATGAATTATTTAATTTGATCAATAGATAATTGTGCACATAAAGTTTCCATTTTGAAAATTGAGTTGATTGGTGGATGAAGATGTTTCTAAGATGAAGTGGAGTTAACTAAGGAGGGAAGATTGAGTTTCTAATATGAAGAAGAGTTAATTGATGATTCAAAAATGAAAAGATTGAAGAAAGAAAGTAATTGTAATAAATAAATAAAAATTATTTATTTATTCACACCCACATGGATAATTATAGAAGAATTTAGAAATTAGTTAATTAATTAAATAAATATATTTATTTAATTATGAAGAATATTAAAGATTAAATAATTAAAGATAATTATTTAAAAAGTGGTCAATTAATTAAACAATTAAAATTGTTTAATTAACCTTAGAGAATAGTTTTGAATAATTAAATAATTAAAATTATTTAATTATATGGATAAGAAGAAATATGAACTTAGAGCAATGAGTGTCTACATTTTCCCCCTCTTTGAAGCAATGTTCAAAGTAACATAAATAAAAGAAAAGTAGCTAAGAAGAAAAATCAAAAGAGATGAAGAAGGTGATGATATGCCCTAGTCAGGTGAGAAATGAAAAATTGAAAAGATGAGATGATTGAGATGAATGATGCACCCTTGAGAGTTTACCTATGCATTAATTACATGGGTGATCTCTCAAAAGAAGAGAAGAAGAAAATGTTAGATGAAAGATGAAAAAGATTAAAAAATGTATGCATGAAAATGAATCTGAATACAGTGATGATGATGATGATGATGATGATGATGGTGTGTTATGTTGACTTTAAGATTAGCAACCTTTATTTGAAAATATCAATGAATGCAATGCACCAAGTATAGAAGACCTAGGTGACAATGTATCCAATGCATGGACTGACTCTCAAGAAAACAAGAAATAGACAACTGGATGGCCCAACACTCACAAGGCATATGATGCTCTTGGTGGATTTGTAATGAGACAACCATTAGACATAGCACACATAAATAATAGACCTTGCCCCAATTTATGCCATGTCAAAGCACACCATGATATGAAATGATCATGGTGACCTTGAGTAGGAATAGCATGGGTCAAAAGATAAATCCAAAGAAAGATCAAAAGATAAAAAAGATAAACCAAAGAAAAAGACAAACAATGATCAATAGACACACAATAATATTATATTTTTCCAAGGTGTGGGAAGGACTAAAGGATGGGTTTAGATCATGTCTAGTTTCAGGAAGGAAACATCTTGTGTAAGAAAAGTGTTTGGTTTCGATAAGGAAACATCCTATATAAGAAAAGTTATGGATATAAGGAAATGTTCATGATGGAAAAGGATTGTTTTGACTGCATGCTATCTAGGTTGATGTCAGATTTTACATTAAAAGCACATTTTTCAAATGTGTTTTTTGATGGTTTGGAAGGACGTCTATGCTTGTTGTTTGCTTGTCTTTATTGATGGAGTGGATGGGATAGTGGAGGGATGTTGGATAGGTGGATTAGAATATTGAAACCAATGACACGGGAAAACCAAGTCTTGTGATATATATGAAAGGATAATGGATTGCTTTGGTAAAGGATAGGATACATGGGGATTATTGGATGGAGATTTAGGATATGATCTCGAAGGACTATGTCACATAGGAATAACTTGTTTTCTCCAAGATGTGGATTTGGATAGTGACATGATATTTTATAGTGCATGGAAAAAGGATCACCGTGTCAAGAGTTTTCCAAAGCATGATTTATGTTTGTGCCCCAATCCTTATCAAGCTCAAGGTGGGTAGGGAAGATGGATGGAAATGATGTGGATTGGATGGATGGATGGAAAATTTCATGACAAAGGTATGGAAGATGAGACAACTTGCTCCCAAGTGCAATGGTCCACATAGATATTTGATCTTACACATGATGCATGTTTTCCAAGTTTTCATCATGGTTCTTATCCAAAGTGCCATATGAATTTGGTTTTCACTATTGGACAATTTTTTCTCTTTACTATTTTTTTCTTGATTTTTTCATTTTTTCATTTTTTTGGATGACCTTGATGTTTAGATGATCACTGATTGGTTTGAATCCTTTGATGGTGCTAATGTAGATGTTGGCATCATGATATGCCAATAGTGACCTCTATGGAGGAGTTGCCTTGTCAAGGTCATGGCGCTTGTGTACAACTGATGGATGCCATTGTGATCCTTTTTTATACTAGGGTTGGCCTTACCATAATATGCACATTGTGATAGAATGCCATGGGATTCCCTATGATAAAGTGTTGTTTCCAAAATGTGATGGACTTGTGAAGTAGGATTTTTGGATTTTAGGTGAGATGTTGGATTATGATGAATGATGGTAGATGTGGATGGATTATTTGGCATTTTGGATGTAGGGATTTTTATTTTCCAAACTTGGGGTGATGGATGATAGAGTTTGGATTTTGAACTGGGATAGTGTTTGGAATCAACACTTTTATATGCTTTGCATGATGACCATTAGTCGCGCCCACAAAAGGATATACTAGTCACGGAAAATCCTAACCTGGGAATTGGACATTCTAGCAAGCGACTAACATCTTCTTATGGTCATTCATTTATATTATCAAACTAGGGAACATATACTTGAAATGGAGTGGCACTGTATGTGCACTAAGAACCAATTCCAGTCACGATCTACTAGAAATAAATGTGTGGAAGGAATTATACTCATACTATAGGAATGTAATGCAAAGCCTTCTAAACTTAATCAAAGCAGAAATCATGACAACTATTACTAAGAGACAAACTATGAACTGGCCTTATGCTGCAAGAACAGACACAGGGATGGATTCTCAATGCTGCAGGAACAATATAAGACTGAGTTTGCATTGAAACTTTCAAGAAGTGAAATCTAACTTATAATCAACAAGAAATAACAACTAACTACAAATACTTACTAAGTGGGCCCCCTCATCAAGCATCAACAAGCTTATGCAATAATTAAACTCAGAACTCCATCAACTTTTATTCATAATCTTGAAATCTAGTACATTGATTATTCTGCCTGTAAGAAAATTAACACAAGAACACTGCTTCTTATTATAATACTAATTCTAACACACATTGTTGCTCACTCGCGCAGGAGGAGAAATTATTTATATCAAAAGAACAACTAACTACGTAACTCTATCAGAGAAAGACGTGGACATGAATACATCCTAAAATTGAGGAACAAATTTCTCATAAATGAAAGCATATTTGTTCAACATGATTTAGAGAGAATTTAGCATTCCACTCTTCCTAGATTGATGATCATTTAGATTTCTTCCCAACGACCTGGTCAGAGAGTCTTCTTATGATATTGCTATCAGGATTCAACCGTGTAGTTTCGAGTCAAACTCATTGACCCATGTTTCATGAGTAGTGGTTCAACAAGAACCCATCTCTCATGATATCGAATGGTCCACATAGCACTCATTGCATCTAGG